>JAECMU010225406.1:0-11492 GCA_016106625.1 Dracogyra subfuscus | reverse complement strand
GGGTCAAACTAAGGGGTCGGCTTATCCACGGAGTCGGCTAATACACGGCAATATACGGTACCTGTCTTTTTTTTTTCATTTGCCATGTGATGTTGATCACTTACAAAGTGTTATTAATAATGTTTTATCAATACATTTATATATATCATGAAGTGAATACACTGTATATTATAATAATATTAATAAAATATTTTTCTATAGACTGGTGGCCTAGTAAACATTCTGGTGGGCTAGAACATTTTAGTTGTTTTTGGTCCGGCAGGCTAGTGAAATATTTTTCATTTCTGCACCCTTGTCTTAGTCTAGTGGGAATGGGAAAATTAGTGTAATACAAATCACAATCATATCCCAGATGGGTTTTAGGCCTATGAATGATAGGAACAGACATGATTCCAAACATATTTAAACATCCGCTTGGGAATTACCAGTGAATTGACACTTGCTTTTGGGAAGGGGCCCCATGCTGAGTAGGCCTACCACAGAATGCGTGGATAACCCCCAGGGATGTGTAGCTTATTCATTCACTCGCTGGTTTAAAGTCTGCCAGGTCTTCGGTACGTATCCCAGTACTGAATTCAATCCACTCTGAACTTGCCTTGAAATTATTTAAAGATACCAAGTTTTATTACAAATTTTAAATTTACTTACCTTTGATATTTAGATTTTTTTTCACAGCTGTTTCAATTATGAATTCACCTTGAAGTTTTTGAGAGACTATAGAGTTTTATTTCAAATTTTAAATTTAATTATCTCTGATATTTATGTTTTCACAGCTGTTTCTACTATTGTTTTAATTTAACTTTTGAGTTTTTATTGATATTGATTACTTATTCATTCATATTCTTACCTTTGACTGATATTCAATAACCCAACTGCTCTTATTCATTCACTACATTTTCCTAATGAAGTAAGGGATTTTTTATATGCACTTCCCACAGATAACTAAAGCACATGCTATGAAGTAAGGGATCTTTTACATGTATATGCACTTTCCCACAGAAAACTAAAGCACATGCCACGGCCTTTGACCAGTTTGATGTAGTGGTTGGAATGAGAAAAGAAAATCAGTTTAACAGATTCACTGAGGTGATTCGATCCTGCAACGCAAGCACAGGGTTTTATTTCTGAAATTTGACTTGACTCCCATGGCTTTCAACTTGGGAATTTTTGCGTCGTTTTACAAAATAATTGGGAATTTTGTGTTCCCTTTCAAAATCTTGTTAAAAGCCACAAAAATATTGATTGTTGTTTATTCTTATCGAAAGTGATCAATGATTTAATAAAAAGCAATAGAAAAGAGCTTCAAGAATATTAAAAGGAAAAAAATACAAATTGCGAAGTTTTAGCATTCATATTGGGATTTTTCTAAACTCCAAATTGGGAAAAAAAACCGACATAGCCTTGGGGAATGGTGCCGATATTCGGAGTCTAGCAACATAGGTGATAAAACCCTGAAGCACCTCAAGTGATCACTCAACCAACCGAGCTAAATCCCACCCCCAGGTCTCTATGACAGGCAAGCATCCCGATGTTAAGTAACGGACACTGTGGGGGTGAGGGTGTTCCAGTAAATAGCCATATCACTGAACATTACATGACGTACCTTGTGCAGAAGACTTGTATTGTTTCCAGTCGTTATATTTACATCAGCACAGTTGCGCAGCAGCTGAACAGCTGAAATAACAAGTGGTATTAATTAAAATATTTATAACACCTTTCAAGATAATATTACATTTCCCTACTACTACAAACAACAAGTGGTATTAATTAAAATATTTATATCACCTTTCAAGATATTATTACATTTCCTTAATACTACAAATAATAAGTGGTATTAATTAAAATACTTATATCATCTTTCAAGATAATATTACATTTCCCTACTACTAAAAATAACAAGTGGTATTAATTAAAATATTTATATCACCTTTCAAGATATTACATTTCCCTAATACAGGGTACGAAGCTAAGGGTCGCCTGGTCGCCCGTGGTGAGTCAAAATGGTGTCTGGCAAGTCAAAACCTTATCACGTGTCGCCCGCCTGGTGACCTAAAATTTCCGCGAATTATGTTAGGTATAAAATGCAAATATTACTAGTTGATCAGGAAGTTTAATTTTTAGTTATTGTTTTCAACTGGTTTCCTGTTACTGTTACTGCGCTATCAAACCCATATAGGATATAATAGTGATCACTTCCCCAGTCTATCGGACGCTCCAAAACCATTCGGAATGTCTCGATCAATCGGCCACGTAATATTCGTAAGCTCAATCGGAACATCTCGGACATGTCCATCTTTAGTCACAATCAGAATAAATTGTCGCATTTCGCTATGCTATGATTTGCAGTGAGACGGACAGGTTTTCCGAAGTTGCATTGTGTTTACGAAATATACCAAGTCCACTATATCCCAAAGTTCCAACACCAGGTCGTCAATGCGAACGATGTCAACAAATTTCATTTGCTATGCATGTGCGTGTATTGTGGGAACTTCTAATTAACTGAACTCTTGACAGATCACACAAGTGTCACGATGTTGTTGTTGTTGATTGTCTTGTAAATAAACAAGTTGAATTATTGTTTTTGTTTAGGTTTTTTTTAAACTTTTGACATCCACTGAACACGTGTTCTTTACATGAAATACCGTTATTGTAAACGTTATTGGCAGCAAACGTCATTTTGGAAAAATGTGGTGTTACTTGTCAGGTGTGTCAGAGCCGAAGAAATTTTTTTTAGAGCCTTGGTAAAACATTCCTGATGTTTGTTTGTGTGGATCTTGTGACAACTATTGAAGTAAATGTATTTGTTATGAAACTAAAACAAGTTCTGTTTCCTTCTTTTGTGTTATTATTATTGTTTGTATGATATAACATGTTTTTGTAAAGTGCAATTTAAGTAAAGTATTTTTAAAACAAAATGCAGCCTTGGACCACTCAAAAGTTGTACGGGCGAGTCAAAGTGCTGCTATGAGTGGCCCGATTGGCGAGTCCAAAAAAATCCCAAGTTCGTACCCTGCTAATACATGTACTACAAATAACAGGTGGTATTAATTAAAATATTTATATCACCTTTCACGATAATATTACATTTCTCTAATACTACAAATCACAAGTGGTAATAATTAAAATATTTATATCACCTTTCAAGATAATATTACATTTCTCTAATACAACAAATAACAGGTGGTATTAATTAAAATATTTATATCACCTTTCACGATAATATTACATTTCCCAAATACTACAAACAACAAGTGGTAATAATTAAAATATTTATATCACCTTTCAAGATAATATTACATTTCTCTAATATACAAATAACAAGTAGTAATAATTAAAATATTTATATCACCTTTAAAAATAAAATTACATTTCTCTAATACAACAAATAACAGGTGGTAGTAATTAAAATATTTATATCACCTTTCACGATAATATTATATTTCCCTAATACTACAAATAACAACACACACACAGACAGAGAGACAATCTAATTAAAATTAACTCCACTATTGCATGTGGATCTAACAGCAGCCAGTTGGAGCTCATGTTCAACAATCAAAACCTTACTTGCAGAATCATGCCAGTGATTTTAAAATAATTTAAAAACATTCCGAATTATTCTGAGCATATACGACATGTTTTGTGTGAATTATAAATGCCTTATTTAGACCAGTAGAACTAATTTTAATCAGATTGCCAACAGCACTGCGTAGACTAACATTTCGTCTGGAAATAATAATTTAAATACTGACCAATCACTTCTCCTTTTATAACGTTATTTGGGAGCATACATATTCTAAAAATATCGGGCGAGTCTATTTTAGTGGCCGCAGTACAGCGATCCATACCAATACGTACGGAATTGGTATCAGTCTTTAATTTTATATTACAAATTATTTATTTTTAAAAAAGAAATATGTTTTAAGGCATTCGTAATTCACACGAAATATGTTGTATACCCTCAGGATAATTGGGAATGTTTTCAAATTATTTTCACTGTCATGATTCTGCAAGTAAGGTTTTGATTGGTGGACATGAGCTCCAACTGGCTGCTGTTAGATCCACATGTAATAGTGGAGCTAATTTTAATTAGATTGAGAGAGAGAGAGAGAGAGAGAGAGAGAGAGAGAGAGAGAGAGAGAGAGAGAGAGAGAGAGAGAGAGAGAGAGAGAGAGAGAGAGAGAGAGAGAGAGAGAGAGAGAGAGAGAGAAAGGTTTTATTTAATGATGCACTCAACACATGTTATTTACAGTTATATGGCATCAGACATATGGTTAAGGACCACAAAGATTGTGAGAGGAAACCCGCCGTCGCCACTTCATGGGCTATTCTTTCCAACTGGCAGCAAGAGATCTTTTATTTGCGCTTTCTACAGACAGGATAGCACAAACCATGGCCTTTGTTGAACCAGTTATGGATAACTGGTCAGTGCAAGCGGTTTACACATACCCATTGAGCCTTGCGGAGCACTCACTCGGGGTTTGGAGCCAGTATCCGAACCAAGTATCTACCAGCCTGTAGACCGATGGCCTAATCACTAACAGAGAGACACACACAAAGACCGACACAAAGAAAGAAATGCTTTATTTAATGACACACTAAACACATTTTATTTGCGGTTATATGGCATCAGACATATGGTTAAGGACCACACAGATTTTGAAACCTGCTGTCGCCTTGCAGTAAGGGATATTTTACTTACGCTTCTCACAGGCAGGATAGCACAAACCATGGCCTTTGTTGAACCAGTTATGGATCACTGGTCAGTGCAAGTGGTTTACACCTACCCATTGAGCCTTGCGGAGCACTCACTCAGGATTTGGAGTCAGTATCTGGATTAAAAATCGAACCCAGTACCTACCAGCCTGTAGACCGATGGCTTAACCACGATGCTACTGAGGCCAGTCAGAAACAGAGAGGAAGAGGAAGAGTGAGAGAGTGAGAGAGTGAGAGTGAGAGTGAAAGTGAGAGTGAGTGAGAGAGAGAGAGAAAGAGGGAGGGAGAAAGAGGGAGGGAGGGAGAGAGAGAGAGAGAGAGAGAGAGAGAGAGAGAGAGAGAGAGAGAGAGAGAGAGAGAGAGAGAGAGAGAGAGAGAGTTTCAGAAAATAACCACCAGGATGATGTTCAACAAAAACTCTAACACTATGTCAAAATTACCATATGTTTGACATCCAATAGCCATGCTAGGGTGTTGTTAAACATCTATTCTATTCTAATACTGCTCTAGTGGTGTCATTAAACAAAACAAGCTTGTTTATGAGGCATTGGTTAGGACACGAAAAGAAATCATCAGGGAATTTGTCCCCTAAGTGGATTTGATCATTCAACCTAAGCACTCTAGGCAAGTGCTTTACTGAATGAGCTAGATACTGCACCAAATTTGAAATTTAAACTTGTTTCTAAGCAGAAAGAAAGAAATGTTTTATTTAACAACACACTTAAAGGGAATGTTCTGAGATTCCTGCATCGTAAGATGTTTCTGAATAATAACATATTTTAATGTCTAAAAATAGGCATTAAATATATTTTCTTGTTTAGAATATCAGTATATTCAATGTGTTTCTGGTCGTCTTAATATATGTAAATAGTCCAAACTGGATTTTGTCTTCAATTAATTTCGTACGTACAGTAAATATTACTTTCGGAAAAATAAAATGAGGTTTGCAGGGCTACTAGAATTATTTGTTTGTACATATAGTCACTCTGCAATCAACAAGATGCTTAAACACCTGAAAAAAACAACATCTAAATCATTTAAATAAAAAATAATTTAATTTTTTTTTATCACAATTATGGAGCTAACAATGTTACTGAGGGCTATCATATTTCATAACCTGGTAGCCCGGTAGGCTACCACTGAAAAATGTAAAGGTCAAGGCCTGAGTGGGGGTGGGACATAGCCCGATGGTAAAGTGGTAAATCAAACAAACAATTTTTTATTTTTTTTAGAAAATTACAAATTGTGGCGGATCTATGGGTGGGTGGGTGAGACACACAGAGAGAGAGAAAGAGACAAAGTGAGACAGACAGACAGAACTATCCCCAAACATTCCAATGAGTATAGAGGGGAGCATGAGTGTTCATTACTTTCCAGGTGAGGATTACACAATGGTAATGTCTCCCACTCACCGTCTCTGTCGTTAAACTCTTCCACTGCAGTCTGGAGCAGGATCTCGGTACTGAAGTGTGGGTGGGTGTTCTTCTTGTTCGGCTGTTGTCTTGCTACCACTTTGTTCAGTTCTTCTCTTGCGAGGAAATCAAGGTAATTTTCCACCTGTTTTTGGCGGATTTGTTTACACAGTTTAATCCGTTCCTGCTTGGGAACGCCAATAACAGAATCCAGACTTCCAAAACTCATTTTACTTCAGTTTGTTAACTACTACTATACATGTACAGATCTGAAAAGAAGAAGAAAAATAATAAGAATACAATTACATAAATTGGATAAGGGGGTCATTCAACAATTACTTAAGTGGTGGAGGGTCATTCCGTGTCAAATCACCCAATGGGTTAAACCCGACCGTCTCAGATTTTTATGAAACTTGGTATACTTGTTGATTGGGATCCCACAGCACCAAATCTGAAATTTTAGACCAACTGAACCAGTGGTGTAGGAGACACGGCCCCCCAAATTTTGAGATTTTCGGCCAAAATGGGTGTGACCACCAACCTTTAAACCCTAATATCTCAGGAACTACAGGGCCAATCTGGGGAGATTGGGGTACACTGACCGTTTGACCTTTGTTATGACCTTGAAATTGACCTTGTGGATCACGTGAAATTAAGATGACATTTCTTGAAATTTAATCTCCCACATGTTAACTAAAACATATAAAAGTTTCAGAGGTGTAATATTTTTTGTTTAGCCACAATATAGATTTTAAAAAGGTATACCTGCACGGATGATTGATGCAATGTACATTTTCTACATGTATAGACTTCTCTGAGACCCAAAACTCATCTTTGGAGTCAAAATCCACCTGACATATCTGAAGGAATGTCTGAAGGATATGAAAAGATGCCAAATGGCATGAAATGTTCTACACAATCAGGCCCAAAGGGTTAACAGTAAGTGTGGCTGTCTGTGTTTGTAAATATCACCAAAACCCTACACTGATGGCCGAGGCATGTCTCAAGTCATCCGTTCATGATCTGATGAAGCTCTGTGAAGAGGTTGCTGATAAAGGCCAGTTTGCAGCGTCCCTACACAGACCCAATCCTGACCAGCGAGGCTATCATGGACTTCTGCATCAAGAGTATTCCAGGTATTCACTTTTTCAACATCACACCAGAACACATAGCAAAAGCATGAGTTGAAATTACAACGGAGGTTTCAAGTGGCTAAAATGGTCAAGGGAACACAGCAATTTCACCGGTTAGTTCCAGTGTCTAAGTTAAAGATGCATGCCTACAAGCTGAGCCTGAACTCGTATCTGTCCAGGATTCTGAGGATGATATGACAGAGTTAGCAGAGGAGCCTCACATCGAAGCCAAGAAGCAAAACTATGTGTGTTGTCTGTATGACAATGAGGCATGGGTTGGGCTAGTTGAGGACATTTTCAGAAGAGCATGGAGACTTCTTCATTCGTTTCATGCACCCTTGAAATTTCATGCACACTTGTTAGATTAATGAAGGGGACATCTTCTGTGTTATTGATACACCTTCTATTGCATCTTCTCGACGGATGTACTCTGAGTAAAAAGGATAATGTTAGAATTGCAAGAGTATGGAGGAAGTGGGTGACCGAATGATTCTGTGACTGTTGAACTGGTGAGAAGGCAATGAGGGAAGTAGATTGATATCATATGACCATAGCAGGTAGGCCTACAATGTATTAATCAGTGTTCAAGAGAGATGGTGATTCCTAGCATCAGGAATTGGTCATTCAGGTTTACTTCATCATAACTAATCAGACGTTAATGACAGAAAACGTGTCATTTTCATGGACATGCAATTTTTGAATGCGTATTGCTGCTAAACAAAGAATATTACACCTCTGAAACTTTTATATGTTTTAGTTAACATGTGGGAGATTAAATTTCAAGAAATGTCATCTTAATTTCACGTGATCCACAAGGTCAATTTCAAGGTCATAACAAAGGTCAAACGGTCAGTGTACCCCAACCTCCTCCTATCTGAAAAAATGACCAATTTGGAATCCTTGTTACATTGCCTTTCCAACAATACCAATTTTATGAAGATTGGCCCAGTAGTTCCTGAGATATTAGGATTCAAACATTGACGGCGAAGCCCCTTTTTGCCAAAAATCACAAATTTTGGGGGGCCATATCTCCCATACCACTAGTCCAATTGGCCTAACATTTTGTGTATTTGGTGCTGTGGGATCCTAATCAACAAGTATACTGAGTTTTATAAAAATCTGAGACGGTCGGGTTTAAAATATCTGTTTTTTTGGGTGATTTTACACGGAATGACCCTGGAAGGGAGTATCATGGGTGAAGCTGTATTGTAATTTATGATTCAATATTGGTTTGGTATCAGTATATTTTGGGTGATTTACCTCCATATCAGTACTGTATTCAGTACCGACACAATACCACTATCAAGCAGTATTTTCAGTATACTCAGCTTTAAATGCATACCTGCATTAATGATCACCCACTAAGTTTATGTCAATAAAAATAAATTCCATATACAAACCAGCCTCGGTGGTGTAGTGGTAATTCCTTCGGACTTCAGGCTGGTAAGTACAGGGTTCGTATCCCACATGTGGCAATGTGGCATTTGTTATGCCAGTACTGGCTCCAACCCAGAGTGAGTGCACTGCTAGGCTGAATGAGGAGAGATATGGCCACACACAGTTTCACCCACTTCACGGGTGCGATTATAAGTGTCTCTTCCACATGGGGGATGATTACCCAGCATGCAATGCACACTGCATGCACCCTGGTCTTGGGTGATACATGTGGAGCATGGCCCTGTCAAGTAGTTCCATACCAAAATGGAAATACTGCGGCTTCACCATTCATCTCATCATCATCATCCATGTTTGTAATGTCCAACACATTTTTTTATTTGTCTCTGTATTAAATGTTTGTTGTGTTTAAAAAAAAAAGATTCCATACACAAGGCTCTCATCTGATTTATACCCAACCCCTTTATTGCGTTCATCAGCTATATATTGCTATATATTATTAGTGTTTTATTAAATGGTGGGAAACATTTTTCAATTTTGAAATTTCTGTATTTTGAAATTCGCTCGGTACAGTAAATCGGTACTGACATGATACCGATATATATATACCAAACAGTATATATATAATACTGCCAATTTCTATAAATCTAGGATGCATTACAAAATGCAACCTCAGAATTCAGATCATCGTGCAACAGCAGATATTTAATAAAGTAAATACCCCATAATCATAAAAATATGCCATCACAAATCGTACTAAGATTCTTAGTATTACAAAATGTTACATGGATGAAGGTGTAAACATCTTCTTTTTTAAACCCACATAATTGCTGAATAGCCATGGGCTATTCAGTTTTTATTATAAGAATCAGTGCTTCTAGACTTATAGTTAGTTCCACTCCTATGGCTAGTAATATTCAATGTTGTGCTAGTAAATAACTGTTATTGCCATGCTCAATGGCTAGTGAAAAAAAAAAAGTCAAGTGTTAGTTAAGTCGATTTTGTAAATATGAATATCCTGCCCCTATCCCAACACCCGAATGTTGGTGTTTTTAAGCTCTATCTTATTATTACTATTACATGTAAAGTAAAGTAGGACTATTTGATTTTTATTTGTGGCTAATTAATAAAAAACTTATGGCTAGTGGATTTTATAAAAATTATAGAAGCCCTGTAATAATGTCTTTTAGGAATGGATGATCCATGACAGTTGTTTTTATAACAAACATACCCTATCTTTAATATTATGTAATGTCATGTCATAGGATTTTACGTGCATATTTAGAACAAGCTGTTGTAGTGCACGCTTGTCTTGGGTGCAGGGGCTAGCCTCGGCCGGCCTCTCCATCCAGGACAGGAAAGGTGGGGGTAGAAGGGACAGCCTGCACTGGCAGGTGCAAGAGAGCACCAGCACAAGCCATAGGATTTCAAATTTCATGGGAAACTCTTTTTGGGTTCCGTGTCCCAAGATTATGGGAACCCATCGGAACCTGTTTTTAGGTTGCATGAAAACAGGTTATGGGAACCCATTTCTTATGTACCATAATGTAATGGATTGTCAAAATGCTATGCAGGTTGGGTAATATGTTCGAATCTTGCCAACTGACTTATTATTTTAAATGTCAACAAATAAAGGTTCCAATCCTGCCAAATGACTCAGTGACTGTGTTTTTTAATTTTTATTTTACATAAAATAAAAGTTCCAATCCGGCCAACTGACTGTTCTGAGGCTTAGTGTCTGTCCTTGAATAAACTAAATGTAGAGATTCATCATTGTTGATTATTATATATGTTAATAAGTTTAATGATGCCCAGTAGTTCTGGCCATTTGCACCATCACTGATATACACCGACTCACTGGGGGTACTGAACGCAATATTCATCGATCTGTTTGCATTACGGCCAGTTCTGGGCTGAAAAAGTTGAGTCCGCCACATTACATACGCATGCTGTACATCTACATAAATATAACAGTTTACGTCATTTCCGCCCTTAATATAAGGACAGGAAATAGTGGAGCTTATTCGATTTTTACCTTCAGTACTCAAGTGCGTGCGTGACATCAACAATAAATTTGTCGACTTCAGTGACAGTAATAAAAGGTTAATTCTTTTTATCATTTAGGTCCATAAATTTAACAGCGACACTACAAATAATTATCGCCAGTGATTTTGGTTCAAATGTGCAATTTACATATGGATCAATTATTCTTTGGAGCAGATGCTATGATTTCAATTTACAATTTTTGGTCTGGTTTGGTTTGAGCGCGTTGTGGAACTCCAATTCGGGTTTACTCAAACACTGTGGAGTATGGCGAACACTAAAATCCGATTCGGGTGTCGTGATTGTGTTGAAAACTAGTAGTTTTATATGAGAAACATTATTATTTGTATAATATGTATATATATATTTTTTTAATTGACATAATAATCATGGGAAACGAAATTTCGGTTCTGTGGTTTTGCCGACACGCTATCGACACACTACCGGTAACGATTGTTACCGTGAAATACGATGGCCTGCAGCAGCCCGACAAAGTCGGTAGCGGGGAGTGGTGGGTGGTGGTGGTGCTATGCAATTTTTAATGGAGCAATTAATATGCCAAAGAGAAAAAGGTGCGCAATTTTGATTGAGCAATTTTGAACGGTCGGTCAAAAGGATCTTTAATATTGAACACCTTTAATATTTATATGTAGGCTAGTGGCTGAGTATCACCTTTCAGAGAACATTTTATTTTTAACACCTGGATTAGCGATTTATCAAAGCTTCCAGGTTCAGGGCATAAAATTTCAATGTTTTAGACAACCGATATGTCGTTCGTGTGGTTTTCGTGTTT
>JAECMU010225373.1:0-10754 GCA_016106625.1 Dracogyra subfuscus | reverse complement strand
GTCAACAGTGGGCGCAACAACATCAACGATGGCGACGTGGCCAGTCGCAACAAGTTTTGTTTAATGATGAGAGCCGTTACAATCTTTCCAACACTGATGGCCGAATCCGAGTATGGCGACATCGACATGAACGTTACTTCGACTGCTGCGTTCTGCAGGCCGACCGATGGGGCGGGGGTAGTGTGATGGTGTGGGGTGGGTTCTCATTCAACCACAGAACACAACTTCATGTGTTCAGACAACGCGTTAATGCCGCCGAGTACCAAAATGACATCATCAACAATCACGTCGTTCCCTTCTTTGCCGCTCACCCACGTGTGCGCTTGCTGCAGCAAGACAATGCCAGGCCACACACTGCCAGGGCAACACAGGCGTTGCTGGCTCAGCACAACATCCCAACGTTGCCATGGCTAGCCTTATCACTGTACATGGTGCCTATCGAACACGTCTGGGATGAAATCGGACGTCGCCTTCAGGCTCGAGGACAACGTCAGAATCTCCAGACGGTGGAGGCAGCATTGGTCCATGAATGGAACTAACTCCCTCAGGCATTCTTTCAACGGCTTGTCAACTCAATGAGGAGACGTTGCACTGCCTGTTTGAATGCCCATGGTGGTCACACACAATACTGACTTTGACAATGCTACAGGTCGTCTCTTTGACATTTTTAACTTGGACCCGCCCCACCCTACTTTATAAAATGAAACAATAGGCAAAAAGGAATTCAATCAAAAATGTCCAACACCAATGTGTGCCGAATTGGTGTAGCTCCAAAATAAATGTTGAAATCTTCATTTCGTTTTGTTTTTTTAATATTTTATATCCAATTTAATGAGAACCTGCGTTTCTTTTGCGTTTTAGTATATTTGTAACATTTTATCATTGTTAGCAATGTTAAATGCATGTAATGAAATATGACAGTAGTATTGCATTTTGCATTAAAAAGGTTTTTTCTAAAACTCAGCAGGGACTGGGGATATATATTTTATAATATTTTGAAAATAGGCTGGTAATTACTTACATGTATTTTTTGATTATTTTGTTTAGTAAGTAATCTAGTAGTCTTAATTTATACAAGATTTGTGGGAATTTTTTTAATGATGAAAAAAAGATATTATCCAAAAAATACTAATTGTATGAAATTGTATTAAAAACAAATTTGAAATAACTCAGAGACATAAAATGTTTGATAAATATTACACTGTATACAAACTGAAATTCTATCATGCACAAATATACATTGATTTGACATGTTTTTCAGTTGGAAAGCTCTTTATAAGGTATAGATTTAATTAAATCCCATTTCAATTTTAAGTTGTTTTTTCAGCAAAATAGAAAACAAAAATGCCTGAGCTGTCTTAAAACATCTAGTTTGCAAGGTGACACCCCATTATTTTGTCAGATATATGTTTTCAAGCTGGTAGAATAAATAGGTGAAAAGTTAGCAGAATGATAGAAGCTTGTATCTGTAGCATATACATGCCTTCAGGATTTGTAGTTTGAGTCTGTCTAAATAGACCACTTATGTTATAACAATATTAGGGTGAGAACAGTATGGAAGTATATAGTATGACTTGGGTGAAAACATTATATGTTCGACTAGTGTCGGGAATTAGTTGGATTTTCACCGTCGATCATCGGTTATAAACGGTTGGCACCAACCAATCAACTTTTTGATTACACAATCAGTTAGAACATAAGAATAATTTGTATACTAAGTGTCATGTACATATTGCCATCGGGATCTGGACCCTACATATACAAATGGTACATTTTACCTTTAATAACTATTTAATATATAGAGGTTATTACCAGAGTGTTTTTCGGTATCGTCAGTATCATATATTAGGAATAAAAATTGTATTATGCTCGCGGGTAATAATCTCTTTATCTTATAAGCTCAAGCTTAATACAACGTGTTTTTGTAAACTGTACACACAACTTTGATTCCAGTCCGCTATTACTAGATATTCAAATGATGTAAGAATATGTGGCGCAGTGTATTTTCGAATGGAAATGACGTCAACTCGAATGACGTCATTTTGAATGTCTTTACATCAAAATAAAGTTATGCCTAACGTTTTTGTTTTCTGAACGCTGGACAGCTTTCAGTGTCAAATTGCCATTGAAATGTTTTTATTTGATGACTATGAATGCATACGTCAATCATGGAGTATCAATTAAGTACGTTTGCTTAAATGTCAATAAACCTAGTGCCGAGACCTCGACTAATTTACATCTAATTTGCAAAGTTATCTTATTCTTAAAGTATGTGATCTGAAAAATATCACATACTTTGATTGCACTGAAAATGTAAGATATTATATGATAAATATTTGTATTATGTAGACATGAAGATAAACACTAACCCCAACATATTCAAATCAATTCTAGCATCTACAGTTACAGTTAACATTTTCCCACACAATCGATTGTGGATTTGTATAATCCATCATTAAACTGGTAGAGCTAAACCGATCAATTTTTGATTATAATCGATGTTTGGAACATCACTATCTTGGCCAGACCCACTGAAGAGAAATGTTGACGGGGTACCATAACAATAAATAATTTATTAATACAAAATGTACTAAAATAGAAGAATACATTTAAATTAATAGGAGATTGTGACACACTGCCCATTCTGCTATATGATATGGTACAATATTGTACAGTACAGTACAGTTTAATACAGTGTGGAGAGCGTACCTGGATTGAGTTAAAGACTACACATTAATTAACTGCACTTTTGTTTTCCTCTCAGGTATTTACACATACAGACCAAGACGTTGTGGCTGCTGGACCAGGTATTTGATATTTGTGGACAAGAAGCAAATTAATGTTGGTTATCCATTATAATAAAACTTGAATTGTATGTTAATCATGGACAAAAAGCTTCTATATCCATAATAATTAAATGTATTTCTTAAAGGTACCGTAAATGGTCCTTTTAAACACTTTATGATATTTTTGTTTAAAACATTGCATCTTGCTCGAAATTATAGTAATTTCCTAAGTCTTCATGTATTTATGACAAATTTATTTCAGAATAGTCTGTTATTTCTTTTACATTCAGTGGGTATGAAGAAAACAAATCATCTGCAAATTGTAAATAAAATACCACACTGATTTTCACTAGATAATATTTTGATGAAACTCGTGAACTTCCTATAGTATCTCTGCCCTCGAAATTCGCGACGGCAATCGGCAATGCCGTCGCAAAAGCTATCGTAAAATTCATTTGCGACAGCATTTCATTGCCGTCGCAAATCTGACAGTGGTAAAAAGTCTGTAGACATTTTCCTCTGAACTGTCCAATTTCATCCCACAGAAAAAAAGCATTTATAATCGAGTGTGGCCCAATGTTGTCAATTTAATATAAATCGGTTTATTCCAGTATAAAAGCTTACGAAAGTAAAGTTGAAATGTCATGTTTTAGTATATTATTACTGCAGTGGGTCAAATATGAATAATTTTGACAGCATTAATCTTTTCTTTAAAATTGCCGCCGTAGTGCCGTTGCAAAATTTATTTACGACGGCATTTAACTGCCGTGGCAAACTTGTCCGAATTTCAAGGGCTGGTATCTGACCTCACTTTCATTCAGTCAGGTACTAATTAATATAGGAAGGAAGTTCACTTGTTTTGTTAAACTTATATCTATAGTAAAAATGCGTATAGTATTCTATAATACTACTAATATGATTCTTTATTTTCAGAGGACAAACACATTCAGTACAAAGTGACTCCAGTGCCCGTGCTTATAAAACTTTTAGAGTCCAGACTCAATCTCTAATGACATCACACACATACAATTTGTATGGCATTGCCATGACGTTATCGTCTCAGACTATTAGAGTCTCGAGTCTAGACTTTAAAAAGTTTTATAAGCATGGGGCCAGGTCTCCCATGAGGCCCTAACTCTCTAAGCTACATACATATTATACATACATACCTACATGTACTTTCATATAAACAACATCAACATACGGAAATAACTTATACAAACTTATAAGTGGAAAATACTTTACTTATACGCCACTTATAAGTGGCCTATAAGTTACCTATATATTGGTATAAGTGAAGTATCAGTTTGTATAAGTATAAGTGAAAGGAATGGATTAACTGATACATCACTGATACTCAACATATATTCACCTATAAGTGGTTTATTAGTGGTATAAGTGAACTGGAATTAAGACATTCTTGTTTGTTTCTATAAGTGAACTATTAGTTTGAAGATAGTCCTTTTGCAAAGGAAATGATGTGTTTCAAATGAATAGGGAAAAGTCCAAAACATTTTCATGGTTATTTAAAAAAAAATCATAACTTCTCACAGGATTTATCAAATTCATTGGGAACAGTGGCTAAACAACCAAACATACATGTAACAGAATTTGATAGTATTTCCAATAATAATGTAAAAAATTATTAATATTAATACACATGATGCTATATGATTATAATTATCCCATGCTACCTCCTTACTTAAATAGACCCTCCAGACTCACCACCTGTCACAATAAATATCAGTAAAATTGTAGTTACAGGTCAGAGAGTGTGTGTGGAGGTGAGCTCCATTAAAATATTTATTACAGTATGGATTTATTTGATCTATTAAGATCATTTGTATTTACATATAAAAAAAATAACTAAAAAAATAAATAATAAAATAAATAAATAAATAATAATAAACC
Organism: Dracogyra subfuscus; assembly: GCA_016106625.1. Lineage (NCBI taxonomy): Eukaryota > Metazoa > Mollusca > Gastropoda > Neomphalida > Peltospiridae > Dracogyra > Dracogyra subfuscus. The sequence continues at coordinate 6,057 of JAECMU010225373.1, read as the reverse complement.
AAAAAAAACCCACAAGAAAAACAGACAACAACAATGACATCAAGTATTTAGATAGGACAACGGATTACAATGAGAGTTGCAAAATCCTGAGATTAATAGCCTTGCCATCTTAGACAGTATGATGCAACTTAAAAAGGACTTAATTCAGACACCACTGTGTGGGTCTCCAGCCAGAAGGAGGAAACGAAAGAAAAAACCCAAAAATGGCGGCAACTGGACATTTTCTTTGTGCACATGTGTTTTGTTAAGACTATACCTCATGTCCAGGAAAACTAATTTGGTAAGTATCTGACTACATGTAGCACCTATTTTGTTATTTTAACAGTACATGTTTTTCATTTAAAAGCCATGCATTACAGTCCTTGTTGGTTTTCAAAGAAACAAAATTGCGGCATTCTCTTTATTTATGTTAATGCATGTGCATAGACATTTCATTTAGTGAATACAACTATACTAAAAGTTCAAACTAGTACTGATTATAGTTATTTTGTCACATAAAGGTTTGGTGGTGGTGTTTATAATACATTTAAATATTATAATTAGTAGTAATTAATTAAAATATACGAATCCAGGTGAAAACCCCCTTCGGTCAAAACCCCCTCGGTCAAAAACCCCTCAGTCAAAAAACCCTCCAGTCAAAACACCCTGCAATAAATAGTCAAATGGTCAAAAAAACCTCTTATTATTATTGTTTGGTATTTATAGTGGTAAACTTGGTATAATATTAACATAGATGAATAATTGTTTTAATCTCTTTTGAATAATTATCTGAAATATATTTATTTATGTTGTTATTTAGTGTATGTTACACTACACAGACTTTAGGCTTTCAGTGAAGCTACTCATAGACTTAGAATTGTAGTTTTTACAAAATGTTTGATCTTAGAGATAGATGTAATTGGGAAACTACTTATATAATATAATCGTATTAATGAAAGAACTTGATAGTAATTTTCAATATAAGGAAAGTACATGATAGTAATTAGCAACAACAACAACAGCTTGATCTTAGCTAGCTGCTGCGGGGATTAATTTAATTGGGAAGCCTTGAGAAATCTTTTAATGTAATGAAAAAACTTGATTGTAATTAGCAATCTCTAATACTTATTTGATCTTAGCTATTGAAGGGTTTAATGATTGAGCAGTCATTTTGAACATGAAAGTAGAGTCCATGCAGCAAATGTCACATGGGGTGCTACAAGTAAATGGTTAGGGTCTGGTCTATTAATCATTCATTCTGTGAACAACCATGGAAGTGATACAGATGGAAATAGATCTAAATGCGATCTAATGGACTATGACCTATACGAAAGTCTATGCAATCAAATGTTATCATATGCAAGCGTGAATAAATATTTTGGGTATTAATTATTTTGTCATTTCTTATAATTATTTCCTGAATAAGGGGGTTTTGACTGGAGGGGTTTTGACTGAAGGGGGTTTAGACTGAGGGGGTTCTAACTAAGAGGGTTTTGACCGGAGGTTTTTTTGACCGGTCACCAAAATATACATGTGGTTTCCTTCTGCTATCAACAAACATGATTTTTCTTCTTTTTTTTTATGTCAAGGCAAATGTTTTAGTTTTTAAATCCATATGATCAATTGATAGCTTGGAATTATTAATAAGTTATAATTTTTAATTATATAATTTTGATCATTGTGATCTGTTCCTCCATTTCCAGTAATGGAGGAACATTTGTGCCATTGTACATTAAAACAGTTTATGTGATAAAACCAACTTAAAAAGCATCATATATATATGCATTTTGATTAAATGAACTAAAATACTTTTGTGTAATTTTCATCAACTTCTGCAATTCACAAACACTGGAAGTCTTTAGATATCACCTTACAAAGGGATTACATGGCTCCACTAATTGGGGCAATACAATGTCTATAGGAGAATGGGAGTTGTCACCTGATCACTTTGTACTTGTCTTATCAAAAGGATGTGTATCTCTACTTCTGGCAGACTAGGAGTAATTCATTTACTTCACACAGTGCTAATTAAAAGCTCAATGGAAATGGGGGCAGTTGTAATGACTGACATTTTAAACCGTATGTAACATGAAAAATATTTGTTAACTTTTATGTTTGCTTAATAGACATGCATATTAATTTTTATAAGCCCAATCATTGCATGTTAATATCATTTACATTAAACTGTTCTAAAGTCAGAATACCTATTGTTTGTTCAGAAAAATAAAGATGCTACAGAGAACTCCAAAAGAAAAGCCTATGGTCATTTTTAACTATTTTTTTTACATAATGCATAATTAAAATGGATGTTTTCATTTATTCACCAGTTATCTCCAGATACATACATATGTTGTAATGGTTCAACTTCATGTACTGAACAAATCAGTTTGACTGATGTTTTATTAAAGCTGATCATCCAGCTTTAATATCCTCAACATGTACATACAAATACATGAAACTTATGGAAACATAATCAGCTGAATCAGAGACATTTATTTATATAAACAGTTTTTTGCATGATTCTTTCTAGTAGTTTCCAGAACTTAAGAGATTAAAAATATATCTATATACATGTATGCATTTTATACTAGCGGAAAAAAGTTCCTGTGCATGGTAAAAAGTTGAATAAAATCATAATCATAACCATTATGTTCAAAACTTTATCCTTGATATTGCAATTGCACGTGTTGTTCGTGTGCCGCACGTGCAAAACTCGTAACCAGATTTGCTGATCACGTGGTACAGGTGCACATGTCCTTGTTAATTTTGCAACGGAAAACGGTAGAGGTCTAGACCACTGTCTAGAAAAACAACTCTGATTAATTTTAAACGGCTTTTACGCCATGCCATGCCTACCTGAATTCGAACGTTACCGCGCAGTCAGGATGCTCGAAACTGGAATGGCGCATAACGAGGTCGCAAGACGTTTTGGTGTACATCGAAACATGATACAGAATTTGTGGCCACGTTACCAACAGCAAGGCAGCACCAGAGACAGACCACATTCAGGTCGCCCGTGTGAGACGTCACAAGCACAGGACAACCATATTCAGGTAACACATCTTCTGAATCGATTTCGGGCGGCAACTCTGACAGCCAGAACCATCCCTGGTTTGAGAGCAATCAGTGCCAGGACAGATCGCAACCATTTATTGGAGCGATGCCCAGCAATACGTCTTATTCTGCTACGACATCACCGAAATGAGCGTCTAGCATGGAGTAGACGACACTTACGATTCACCCGTCGCGACTGGTTAGGTGTGCTACTCACTGATGTGTCCAGATTCCATTTAGACAGTAATGATGGTCGAAATCGAGTCTACAGACATGTTAACGAACGCTAAGCTGACGCTTGCATTGTGCAGTGTGCAGGTTTCGGTAGTGGGAGTGTCATAGTGTGGGGAGGCATCACATCACATGGGAGGACGCATCTGGTGATTGTGGCTGAAAATCTGACTGCCGTACGCTACAGGGATAAGATCATAAGGCCGCATGTGCTCCCGTTCCTTCAAGGTCAACGTGGCGCCATCATGTTGCAGTACACGTGTAGTGGCCGACTTCCTGAGACCGCAGAATGTCAACACACTGCCTTGACCCGCAGTTTTGCCTGACCTGTCACCCATTGAACACATATGGGACGAAATGGAGAGACGCCTACGTCTCCTGCCAAACCAGCCATTGACCTTGAACCAACTGGGTCCTGACCTTGTTCAGGTGTGGAACAACATCCCACAAGAGTTTCTGAACCATCTGGTGTCATCAATGAGACGTCGGTTGTCAGGCCTGTGTGCACACACACGGTGGCCATATACAGTATTGACATTGTGAACTCACTTTCGATGCCACCCCTCTTTATGACCCAGAGATTGGTAACAAAAATGCCAGACGTTTTTTCTTCTGGATTTGGTATTGTGCGTAAATGGCAAATAAATAATGTGTGAAATAGTTGTGTTGATTTATTTACAAATAAGAAAATCACACCACTTTTAGTAATGCACAGGAACCTTTTTCCGCTAGTATATTTTCTGGTTTCTTCTTTTAATTGATACCGAAATTAATGTTTATCCTAGAGATTTGATAGAATATTTTTTAAACTATTATTTTCAGAAGTAAAATTTAAAATTTAACTGAAAGTTAGGTTTTTTTTCTGAAGTTTTGATTCCCCACATCTAAAACTTGGTAGGCTATGATTTTCTAACTTAGTTTTCAAAAACTAATAGAAAGAACTAAATGTTTACATTAAACAATTGCATTGATTAGTTCATCATTGGCTATTGGATGTAAAACATTAAATTCATAATTAATTCTGATCCATAGTCTTCAGAGGAAGCTCTCTACATGTTTCAAAAGCAGCAAGTCATCCTTTATATGATCTTACCTCGGACAGGACAGAACATACCACATCCTTTGATATTCACTTCACTTACAGTGGGTTTTTAAAAATATCAGTGAATCACTTATACTTCACTATATACAGCAATGTTTGTAAATATCAGTGAATCACTTATACTTCACTTACATTTCACTTATAAGTCATTTATATATATCTAACACTCCAGTTAAATATAAGCGAATGACTTATACTCCACTTATATATATGGTTAACACTTCACTTATATTTCACATATACTTTGTATATAAGTGATACCTCATTTGCATACAAAATCCTAATTGTTTACTTATAAGTTGCTTATACTTGAAAAGTATTAACGACTTAATTAATTATACTTGACTTATAAGTGAAAAATATAAGTCATTTCGGTATACATATACATACATACATACATAGGTACAACTCAGTCAACTGTCTGTTTATATCTGAAATTTGTTGTATTAAAGCCGAATTATTGTGTATATTTTTAATATTTAAAAATTTAGAATAGATCATCAAGTTTTATTTTAACTCTAGCTACCAAATTTCATTTTTTGAAAAAACCCTAAAACAATTGTAGTGTAATTTAAGATGACTGCCAAGTTATCTCCCTTACCGAAATTACTAATATTTTTCACTTATAAGTGAAGTATAAGTCATTAATACTTTTCAAGTATAAGCTGTATAAGTGATTCACTGATATTTTTTTTTAAACCCACTATAAGTGAAGTATAAGTGGTTCACTGATATTTGACAGAAACTGCTGTATAAGTAAAGTATAGGTGAAATATAAGTTTATTTTTAAATGCTAGATTGGATTCTCTCACATCCCATAATTTTAAATTTTACTTCTAAAAATAATAGTAAAAATAAAAATTCAATCAAATCTCTAGGATAAACGTTAATTTTGGTATTGAAACAGAGTTTGAATGTACATGTTGAGGATAAAACCAACTGGATGATCAACTTTAATAAAACATCAGTCAGACTGATTTGTTCAGTACATGAACCATTACAACATGTATGTATCTGGAGATAACTGGACAGGTGAATAAATGAAAACATTCATTTTAATATGATGACCATAGGTTTTTCTTTTGGAGTTCTCTGTAGCATCTTTACTTTTCTGAACAAACAATAGGTATTCTGACTTTAGAACAGTTTAATGTAAATGATATTAACATGCAATGACTGGGCTTATAAAAATTAATATGTGTATTAAGCAAACATAAAGCTAACAAATATTTTTCATGTTACTGTTTAAAATGTCAGTCATTACAGCTGCCCCTATTTCCAATAGACTTTTAATTAGCACTGTGTGAAGGACATTACTTACTCCCAGTCTGCCAGAAGTAGAAATACACATCTTTTGATAAGACAGGTACAAAGTGATCAGGTGACAACTCCTATTCTCCTATAGACATTGTATTGCCCCAATTAGTGGAGCTATGTAATCCCTTTGTATGGTGATATCTAAAGACTTCCAGTGTTTGTGAATTGCGGAAGTTGATGAACATTACACAAAAGTATTTTAGTTCATTTAATCAAAATGCATATATATATGATGCTTTTTAAGTTGGTTTTATCACATAAACTGTTACAAAGTGATCAGGTGACAACTCCCATTAACCGGCCTTGGTGGTCTAGCGGTTAAGTCGTCGGACAACAGGCTGGTAGGTACTGGGTTCGCAGCCCGGTACCGGCTC
>JAECMU010225256.1:0-10187 GCA_016106625.1 Dracogyra subfuscus | reverse complement strand
CCCTTTGAAAATTTAGCGTATTATATCAAAATGAAAAAGGAAATTATACCCCAATATAGGTCAAACAAACACCGATTCACACCGACACACTCGCACGCACGTACTCATGTCATGATTTCCCTACGTATCGGTTGCCAAATTAGCTGAGTTCAGTGAGACAGAGTGAAAACAAAACGTTCGGCAGACTTCATGTTAAACCAAATGGACACGACAAACGCCAATCAAATAGTTCGCGAACATTAGGAAGAACGTTCGTTGGCTGAACTGAGTACAATATACGTCACGCTTCAGAGTCAAAAGGCACCCGCGTGTCAAGAAATATTGTTGCGGACTCTAAACAATACGATTATGCAAAAGTAAATCTTGCTGTAAATTTTTAGAAAAACAATAATTGTTGGCATCAATGAATACCTAACTGCAGTTTTTGTTTATTCCTTTGTCTTTGTTAATTTTGTATCCATGGTCGAAAGCACACATGGAGATCGTGATCGCGGGAAACGAACATGCAGTATTTATACACTGAATAAAATTAGTTTACAATAATCATGTTTGTTTGATAATTTTAGATATAAATGTGTAAGACTGTGAGGTGACATTTAATAAGTTAGCTGAATTTTAAAAAAAGACCGTAAATTTTAATTTTATATTCATTTTTTTTTTTTTTTAAATAAACGGAGTATACTGTGTAGTCGGTATTCATAGCCGAGGTATTTTGCAAGCAGAAATCACAACAAGCATTTAACACGACGCTGAAATTAATGGGTCACTTTAAAAAAAGCAATTTAAACTATAATACGAAATAATGAGTTCTATATATAAAAAAAACCCTCAAATTTTTATTTGGAAAAAAAGGAAGAAAAAAACCCACAACTTCCCACCCCCATATTTCTGGATGTTAATTTAATGTCATAGGCCTTAGAAGTAGGGATGAGTGGTGTATGACGAACTGAAGATAATGCATAACCCCATCCCCACCCCGCTGAAAAAATCAAAGACTGAAGTAATATATTAACTGCCCCTAACCCCATTGAGGTTTTGTTATTCCTATTTATTCAAGTTTGTACACAACTAGTTGAAAAAGATACATTTTCATATTCATATATAAATACTGTATACAGTAGGCCTACTGCTTAACAAATTTGGCTAAAGCATTTTCAATATGGCTAATAAAGGTTCCATTTGGCTAATATTTTGGCTACAGCTATTTTTGATCCAGGGTGAGCCCTGGATTTCCCTACATATTTAGTTGAACACAGAAATGCTGCGGAAAGGGATAATTGAAAAAAGAAAAGAACATTTTCATAGTATTGAACTTTCATTCTCGTTCTTAATCATAATGACATAGACTGACATTCTCAGGTCGCCATTTCTTTGTGAGAATTATTTGGTGTGACAGAACTGACAAGTGATGCAGTGTATTTAAAATAGTATTTCAAGTGTGTGTTATTCTTTACTATACAGGTTGGTATAAAGTTTAAACACAGGACCACTGTCTATTACATTTACAAGATTAAAAGTTTCTATTTTACACAAATTATTTGAATTATTATCCAAGTAGTAGTTAGTATGTGGATATGCTTATGAATGTATCAGTCATAGAGAAATAATCAGTGACTCACCCATTTCCTTATGGAATAGTCCTAGGCCTTCAGTAGTAACATTACAGTTGGTAATAATATGGGATAATTTGATAGAAAATAAGTTGCCTTCGTTCCTCTTTTATGAAGGAAAAGTTTGCCTTGGTGCCCCTCCAACTTGCCTTGGTGCCCCAATTTTTGTTCTTGACACGAAGGCAATATTTGCCGTGCCCCTCAAAAGTTAAAGTTCAATACCTGGTAGTTGTTTTAATTAACTGCAAGACAAAGGGGTCTTTTACACATAAAGAATAATATTTGAAGAATAGGTTAAATGACAAGAGCAGATGACAAAAGTTGAAGTTTGTTTCAACACCATCTTTAGAGGCTGAGCTCATGGAAACCAGAAAAAAAACCCTATTCTTTAGCAGCAAGGAATCTTTCAGATTCTCCTTCATATAGTCAGAACAGCACATACCAGTCTTTTATATACGGTCAAATTGAATGTTGCAGACAGACTGATAAAAGCTTATGTTTAACTAATGGGTTGCTGAGACCCATTCATATTCAGCTGGTTGAATTACCTGGCACAAGCTGTTCAGCTCTAAGTGTGTTCAGCTCATGTTCCGCCATTTTGGTAGTCTTTACATCTTTTCTCACATCCACTTCCCAAAGTGGGGAATTTGACACACATGGTGGTAACTGATCCATACAAGCTTGCACTGTGTGAGTATTTACATCCATGAAATCTGACAGAAAAAACAACTGAAAATTACACCTTTAAAAAATATTACTAGTAACTAAACTAGAAGATAATGTCTATAAATTTAGGTTACGAGCTTTGAAAGCATCTAGTTGATATAATGATGTACTTACAGGAAAAGAATGAAAAATTCATACCAGAAAAGTATTAGAAAATAAATTAAATGTAATAATAGTTTTTACAATATTTTATAAATACATTAAAATTAAAACGGAATTCACTGTGTAGCATTTTATTACTGCATATATTTCTACTTTAAAACATGGAAAAAAATAACAGAATAAATTCAGACTTTTAAGCTGGGACAGGGGAAGAAAAATGTGATTATTACCCAATTAATTAATATCTGGATATTAATACACAAATGTGGACCATAGCAATGTAAAAACACAAATCGTTTTGGGTAAATACATACCTGTAGGTCAAATAGTGTTTAAAACTGAAGCCATTTTAAATGCACTTCAAAATAATGTGTCATTTAAAATGAATACATGTTGATAACTCCTGTACTGCCAGAGTCGATTTGGATGCAGACAGATATCCATATATTATATAGCCATTTAACCACAAACCTAATCTTACATCTAATTATCTAATAATACAGTGCCACTGTGGAGAGAATTTGTTTTGTTAAAACTGGGACAGGAATTGAACCTGCATCTCTGGCAACAACTACCAGCACTCTTCCATTGAGCTACCCAGTTATCAGAAGATTCTCCCCACTTCTCATAAAACATTATCTCAACTTGGTTAAATAAAGGATTCAGTTACCCAAATAATTAAAAAGTTACTCAAAATAATTAAAAAATACTGTTCAAATAACATTGTTTATCTTAACTAAAAATAGTGCCAGAATATAATGTAAATACATAAATTCATTATGAAGTATTATTTAAAAAAACACTATGTGAACTAAAAATAAGAGATAAAAAGAAGTCGTTTAAATAAGATGCACGTGTGGATGTGTATATTGTCATCAATCTAACATCTCTAAAATTATCCTGTTAACAGAAACCAATACATTTAGTCTATAAACAATTCACTTATACAGAGAGAATTGAGATGTATGAATCCTTTACCTTGTGCACTTTCCTCCACAATATACCTCTTTTGTGGGAGAAGAACTCTTGGGTCCCTGACCGTCAAGCCAAGAACAAGTCTGGGAGGAGCCTCAGCAGGTGACTGGCATGCAGCCAGCTGAGACCAGGCTGCTTTCTGTTCATCAAATATTTTCTTCTTGTCGTCATCAGAGAAGTATTTCTCCCACCACAAAGCACTGTCATGATGGTCACCATTGATATCAGTCTTAGCAACATCAATTTTACACGGTTGCAGAGTCTCAGACAGCACTGCCTGACACAGAGGTCCTGTGAGCTTAAATCTTGCAAGAGAATCCTTCAAGGACCTGACAGTGATCAATCCATCCAATGAAGTGAAATCTTTCAAAGTGGATTTTTCAGACAGTTCTTCAACATTCTTTTCTTCTTTCCCCTCATTTGTCTTTCCTTTTAACACGGGTAGGGCATCTTCTTCTCTGAAGCATCTTTGTACCTCCTGCATAACTTGTTCGAAACAAGATGGATGACACCAAATCCATAGTTGTCTCCCTTCTACTGTATTGGAGGAATATTGACAAGGCCTCCACATGAAGGAAACCTGAGCAATGGGTTTAGTAGGATACTGATTGTGAGAATAGATTATGGTTTGCCCACATCTTCTTCCATTTAGATATGCCTTTGCTGCAACAGTTGGACCTACATGTAGAAAATAACCCCATCTCTGAACATATAATTAAAATTGGTCACAGTAGAAAAAGGTTTGTAAAATTAAATATTTAGGTCTTTTTTTTTTGAACAATGAAAAAACTAAAAAAACTAAAAACGACATACCAAATTTATACTCCAAAGAATGAGTTAAACAAAATTACATTAATAAAGTTAGAAAAAGTACAGGTAAAGGCAGACATTAAGTAAAGTTTGATGGCAAGAAGACATGACAGGCCAATATACAAACCTGTTTCTGGTCTAGTAATACGTTTAAGCGACTCAACAATTTTGTCTTCTGGTCCCCGGACTTCTAAACAGCACATGAAGGATACATCCTAAAAACAAAATCCAAAGTGGACTATTTATTAACATTATCAATATTCAAATTCAAAGAACAAAACACCTTTGTAGTTATTAGGTCTAACAGGAGAAGAAAGTAAGTCTGCTGCAAATAGATTACTTGTTTTAACTCCGCACCAAATGAATGAACGACCAAATAATGTCCTATAACATCCCAGCATAAAGAATACATACATTGATTAAAGCACCCAGTAAGTACAGGCATGATGTGACTAGCACCAAAACAAAACAGATGGCCTTTGCAGCACAATGAACAGAGAAAGACATTAGGAAATAACCCATTAGGTCTTTTTCATGTAGAATGTCACAAAAATACATCCTGCATCTTGCCAAATCCAGAATTAATCAACTAATGTCTTTACACTTACACAATTACTTCTTTAGCAAAGTCCATCATTTTGTCCCCACAGAAATCATAAGTACAAATCAGATTTGTTTAACACCACCACTAGAGTACAATAATTTGTTCACTTTTGACATGCAGTCTTAGGGGAAACTCTTATTAGCAGTTAAGGATCTTTAATGTTCACTTTCCCACAAACAGGACAGCACATACCAAATCCTTTAATAATCAGTTATGAGGCACAGGTTGCAGTGGTGAGAAACCCATCAAAAAATGAGTCCACTGAGTGGGTTCGATCCTACCACCCAAGCACACAAGGTAAATGATTTACTGACTGAGCTAGATCAGTCCCTGCATTGACTACAAGTCATGGCCATTGTTTTATTTAACCTTTAGACTACTGAATTAATTTCTGACAAAAAACACATTTATATTGTTTACTCACATATATTCACTTAAATGGTTAATAAATACATAAAATAAAGTTCATATTTGAATCGGTAGATATTATTTTTTATGTGTTTTCCTATCTTTTATGTTATTTTAAATTAATTATTGCTGATTAAAATTAGGCAAATTTTTTAAAAAGTCACATTTACTAATAAGCATTTGTAGCCAGCTGTATTTAAGTCCATTATTCTCAATAACAGTAGCTTTCTGACCAAAACAAACTATGATTTATATCCCAATTATGGTGCATTCCGTTATTGATAAAATGATCAAATTTATTATCAAATTAGCTATTACAATCAGCTATTGATCCCTGAAAATGACCATGATGTGCTGCCATTGTTGTCAAGTGAAAATACTTGCCGAAAACCACTTTTGGAACTAAAAATTTCAAGCCATTTTACAGTGAAAATCTAATATTAAAGTTGTCTTTTGTTTTCTGTTAATAAAATAGTTTCTGGCGAGTATCGTGTACAAAACGGCTGGAAAGATGAATTGGGGAATGCACTGTATATACAGTGTACAGTAAATGTCAATTGGCGAGATATCTCGCCTGCAGTAGTCAGAAGGTTAAAATGCTACGATAACCCACCTGAAGCAAGCATTGTTTGGCTGCTGCTCGGTAGCATGCCCGTGCACTCTTGTCACAGGGACTGTGTGCCAGTTTGTAGCCCCATTTCTCAACCAGGTGAAATCGCTTGGCATGCCAGATGTGAGTCTCCAGCCAGGAAAACTTCTTCTGACGCCGATTGTAGTCTTCAAGCAGGTTTCTGGGCCGCCGTCTGAATTTTCGACTTGGTTTTTTGTTAGGATTTGTCTTTGTACTTTTTATCATCTGAAGTAAGAACCACAAAATAATAATAAAACCATCTGGCTCCTTGAAAATAATGGTAGGTCCCTAGGCTCCTTGAAAATAATGGTAGGTCCCTAGGCATACTTAAATAAAACAGGATTGTTGGATAAATCAACCAATGATCCCCACAATTACTTTGAATTTTAAATGGGAAAAATAAAGTTAGAATAATAGTAAGACATATATACAGAATAGGTTTATGACTATGTCCAGGTAGACATTTTCCAGCACAAATAAAAAAAACCCATGGATTTAACAACACCACTGATTAATTACTGTAGATCAAGAAAGTTTTGCGAGCAACAAAGTTTTGCGAAAACTGCGAATGACTTGTGATCGCAAAACTTTATCCACACATTAATTTGATGATTTTGCCATGGGTTGGAGCTCACCAGTGCAGCCGGCCGGAACAAATCGCACTTTAAAAGAATGTTTGCGCAACCGATCAAGAAACGATTTGCATCTATGAGCTGCAAACACATCAAATATAGCCAGTGCTTTTTGCCGTGCTGGTAGCTTGAGGTCTTTTTTTACTTTTTTTGTGTATGGAACCAACACTTCATCAACGTACTCCAACATCGTTTGCTCGTTGCTCCAGTGATTCTCCGAATGAGTCACATGCCAGTCGTTAGGAAACTTGTATGTCGGTTGACATCGGTCGGTTACACCTTTGTATATGACTTGTGGGGGTAGGAGGTTTCCGCTCGCCGTACTTCCTAGCAGCATCGTTATCTCCCGCTTGTCTTCCAAACCGACGACAGCAACCTGCTTTGACCCTTTTTCAGCCAATGTCCAGTTTGAGACGGGGACAAGTTTGACACCAGTTTGATCAAAGTTGATCACCAGCTCGGGGGGAATTTTGTTTGTTTTCACCGTTTTTTCTACTGCTGTAATGAACTCGTCCTTCTGCTTGTCAAAGTCAGCTGGTACAAGTTTGACACCAGTTTGATCAAAGTTGATCACCAGCTCGGGGGGAATTTTGTTTGTTTTCACCGTTTTTTCTACTGCTGTAATGAACTCGTCCTTCTGCTTGTCAAAGTCAGCTGGTAATTTTCTCGCTGCCTTTGTACCTTTCTGTTTGACAAAACCAATTCGTCGTAGAAATGAATCTGACCAGGTTTTAGTTAAAGAAATTGGTCCACCATGTTCTTCAAGGAGGGATCGGTTTTCATGTAACACTATGCCCCGAGCCGTCGCCAAAACAATATTTCTGTTGATGATGCCCCCTGAAATTCGAATTGGCATCACATGTTCCTTTACAAGTTTGTCTAATTCTCCCAGTAATAAAGGTCGACCCATCTTCTTATGTGCCAATGTCGTCAACTCAGTCGTCCTGTCTGCTTTCCTTGCTGTTAGGTAGGCTTTCTTCATAAATCTGACAGAACTCTCACCGATACTGACATCAAGTAAACTGCTAAAATGTTTAGCGGCACGCGTACAACCATTTTCTGTGGCGTATTTTGCTATTTTTGCTCTGGTTTTAGGGGAAAAGTGGATGTTGTCCCGCTTGCGTTTTACTCCATGTTTTGTTGTCACTTTATCTGGTGTTGGAAGTTAACGATTCTTCAATAGTTTTATTCACGGTAGTTATTCTGGCAGCTTTTTCGGGAGTTGAGGCATTAGATGGGTCCGGTAACCCCACAGTGCAGCGCTTTTCAAAGGTGACAAATTTTAGCATGGACATATCGTTGGTAAACTGGTGGGATATGTTCACGATTTACAACTGATAAAGAAAATTTAAAAAAAGTTATCTTAGTGAGAAGCCTACACCACGCCTTTCCACCTTTTGCACTGACCAATAAACGTTAGCTATCTTTAAAACAACCCAAGCCTGCACACCGAGTGTAATAATTCTAACACTTGTTATTTGCCTACTTCGACTTCATGCAACATGCACTATTTCCGAGGAGTCTATTGTGTTTATAGTAATCGCAAGCATGTCTTCAATGAAATCCAATTAATGTCCTGTTATTGTTCCCAGTAGTGAATATTGTTTTAGTGTTTTAAGATAAAAGCTGGAATTGTGAGTGCGGTGGACCTTATCGGTGATCAACAGTGACCGGAACAAATCATTAGTCGGTGTATTGTCAATGTGTGTTTCTTTATTCATTTGTCATTCTCAGTTCCTTGTAACAAGTAAATTGTACGCTGCTATTTTAGAAGATAATAAAATATTTATTTGTCTACGTCTAAAATCGCAAAACTTTTTTTTAAGCTCTAGCTTACATTGCAATACTTTCTATACGCAGTTTTAGCTGCTGTTGGTCTCTCGCAATACTTTCATGATGCAATACATAATTGATTTACAGTAATCACCGGATATTGGATGTCAAACAGTTGATAATTCTGACAGTTTTCAAAGGAAATATGCTAAAGATTCCACTGGCAGCAAGGGGCCTTTCGTATGCACTTTCCAACAGGCTTAACATCGCATACCAGTCTTTGATATACCAGATACTGGGCACTGGTGAGTAAGGCAAAAAAAAAAATTTAAATGACGAGAATGGGTCCACCAGAGAGATTAGAACCAGTACAAACATATGCTTTCAATACTGCTAGTAAGGAATATAAACATACTCATTAGATTAAAATCTCTACAGTTTCAACAATATTTTAGAAAAATTAGTATGGCATTCACCTTATTCAGCGCTTCGTCACGTAGGCGTCTTGGTAACCTCTTGACATTGTGTGCCATGGCTCGGCGGCGCATGTGTCTGGGAAGACGCTGACTAACAGTCTTCGCACTACCAATCTTAGAAATCTCCCGGGATAAAGCTTCCACTTCAGCCGCTCTGCATACAGCAAAGTGAATGATCCGGAGTTCTACAAATATTCAAAGAATAGCAGAAATAAAAAAAGGACTAAGCAACTAATATATATTTATCATATTGAACAACAATTTATACATATGTCTCATTATTATGAGATGTATTTTTATTTGAAACTAGGCAAATACCTGTATTTGAACCCACAGCATCTGTAAACCTAACACGACTGGTTGTGGAATGTGCTATCCTGTTTGTTGGAAAGTGCATGCAAAAGATCCCATGCTGCATTAGAAAAAAATGTAGCTGGTTTCCGCCCATGACTGGTTTCCTGTGTTATTCTCTAGACCAAGAGATTAACAAAACATTGTGCAATTGCTATATGTCAGACACCTAGCCAGTTTCCCCATCTTATTCTTGTTAAGTTCTAAGATCACTACCCATCTGACACCATCAGACAACCAAAGAGACCAAGTGAAAACTGATTTTATTTCTAACTACAGCAATATATAAAACAAGCAAAGAAATAGTATGCAGATTGTGTGTGCTGACAAGGTTAGCCCTTCCTCTGGTGCCAGCAATTAAACATAAACACTCTTATCTCAGCACTGAGAAATACACTGGTTTGTTCATTACACACATCTGGACCAGTATCTCTCCTCCCAAGTAGAAACTATTTTATACGAATGAATTTAACCCTTGAATTGACCGACAAATTTAACGTTAACCCCATATATTCTAACCATGATTAACTCCATATATCCTAACAATTCTCTAGACCAAGAGATCAAATAAACATAGTGCAATTGCTATATGTCAGACACCTAGCCAGTTTCCTATCTTATTCTCTAGACCAAGATATAAACTAAATATAGTGCAACTGCTATATGTCAGACACCTAGCCAGTTTCCCATCTTATTCTCTAGACCCAAGAGATAAACTAAACATAGTGCAATCGCTAAAACCTGTGTTATTCTCTAGACCATGAGATCAACTAAACATTGTGCAATCGCTATATGTCAGACACCTAGCCAGTTTCCTATCTTATTCTCTAGACCCAAGAGATAAACTAAACATAGTGCAATCGCTATATTTCAGACACCTAGCCAGTTTCCTATCTTATTCTCTAGACCAAGAGATAAACTAAATATAGTGCAATTGCTATATGTCAGACACCTAGCTGTTTCCTATATTATTCTCTAGACCAAGAGATCAGCTAAACATAGTGCAATCGCTAAAACCTGTGTTATTCTCTAGACCATGAGATCAACTAAACATTGTGCAATCGCTATATGTCAAGACACCTAGCCAGT
>JAECMU010225251.1:0-11440 GCA_016106625.1 Dracogyra subfuscus | reverse complement strand
AGTTGTCAGCTACAATGTCAGCATACCATACAGTAAACTTGCTCTTCATTGCAGTTTTGAAATTGCCATTAACTGATAGGTCCATGGGTTGGAGCTCACCAGTGCAGCCGGCCGGAACAAATCGCACTTCTATGAGCTGCAAACACATCAAATATAGACAGCGCTTTTTGCCGTGCTGGTAGCTTGATGTCTTTTTTTACTTTTTTTGTGTATGGAACCAACACTTCATCAACAGTACTCCAACATCGTTTGCTTGTTGCTCCAGTGATTGGCCGAATGAGTCACATGCCAGTCGTTAGGAAACTTGTATGTCGGTTGACATCGGTCGGTTACACCTTTGTATATGACTTGTGGTGGTAGGAGGTTTCCGCTCGCCGTACTTCCTAGCAGCATCGTTATCTCCCGCTTATCTTCCAAACCGACGACAGCAACCTGCTTTGACCCTTTTTCAGCCAATGTCCAGTTTGAGACGGGGACAAGTTTGACACCAGTTTGATCAAAGTTGATCACCAGCTCGGGGGGAATTTTGTTTGTTTTCACCGTTTTTTCTACTGCTGTAATGAACTCGTCCTTCTGCTTGTCAAAGTCAGCTGGTAATTTTCTCGCTGCCTTTGTACCTTTCCGTTTGACAAAACCAATTCGTCGTAGAAATGAATCTGACCAGGGTTTAGTTAAAGAAATTGGTCCACCATGTTCTTCAAGTAAGGATCGGTTTTCATGTAACACTATGCCCCGAGCCGTCGCCAAAACAATATTTCTGTTGATGATGCCCCCTGAAATTCGAATTGCCATCACATGTTCTTTTACAAGTTTGTCTAATTCTCCCAGTAATAAAGGTCGACCCATCTTCTTATGTGCCAATGTCGTCAACTCAGTCGTCCTGTCTGCTTTCCTTGCTGTTAGGTAGGCTTTCTTCATAAATCTGACAGAACTCTCAACGATACTGACATCAAGTAAACTGCTAAAATGTTTAGCGGCACGCGTACAACCATTTTCTGTGGCGTATTTTGCTATTTTTGCTCTGCTTTTAGGGGAAAAGTGGTTGTTGTCCCGCTTGAGTTTTACTCCACGTTTTGTTGTCACTTTATCTGGTGTTGAAGTTAACGATTCTTCAATAGTTTTATTCACGGCAGTTATTCTGGCAGCTTTTTCGGGAGTTGAGGCATTAGATGAGTCCGATAACCCCACGGTGCAGCGCTTTTCAAAGGTGACAAATTTTAGCATGGACATATCGTTGGTAAACTGGTGGGATATGTTCACAATTTACAACTGATAAAGAAAATTAAAAAAAAAAAGTTATCTTAGTGAGAAGCCTACACCACGCCTTTCCACCTTTTGCACTGACCAATAAAAGTTAGCTTTCTTTAGTAGTTAAAACAACCCAAGCCTGCACACCGATTGTAATAATTCTAACACTTTTGTTATTTGCCTACTTCGACTTTATGCAACATGCACTATTTCCGTTTTAAGTGTCATCAGAGGAGTCTATTGTGTTTATAGTAATTGCAAGCATGTCTTCAATGAAATCCAATTAATGTCCTGTTATTGTTCCCAGTAGTGGATATTGTTTTAGTGTTTTAAGATAAAAGCTGGAATTGTGAGTGCGGTGGACCTTATTGGTGATCAACAGTGACCAGAACAAAGCATTAGTCCCGGTGTATTGTCAATGTGCGTTTCTTTATTCATTTGTCGTTCTCAGTTCCTTGTAACAAGTAAATTGTACGCTGCTATTTTAGAAGATAATAAAATATTTATGTGTCTACGTCTAAAATCGCAAAACTTGTTTTTAAGCTCTAGCTTACATCGCAATACTTTCTATACGCAGTTTTAGCTGCTGTTGGTCTCTCGCAATACTTTCATGACGCAATACATAATTGATCAACAGTATTCCATCATCTATTGCTCCAGTTCCACACTCTGAATAACTGTCTGTCCCGAGATCACCTGCTAAAGATTTGGAGAGTAAAGGTGAACATTTTGAATCTAAATCAGCAAAATATTACGTTGGTCATACTGACGAAGATAAGAAGCAACCACACTTTCCAAACCGGCAGGAACTGGATAATTTGATTTATGTATCTATAATAATTTTGAGAACTTGTTTAAGAACCGGTTAGGTATTTGTCATAGACAGTTCCTCCCGAAGTCTCAGATGTGTTCTTCTGCACAATGGAAATCAGTATCCATCAACACCAATTAAGCACTCTGTGCATATAAAGGAAAACTACGAAAATGTAAAATGTATTCAGAAAACTATATAGACTACAATAGGTACAAATAGCAGATCTGTGGCGATTTCAAAATAATCATTGGATTCTAATATTGTTGTGAGCAGTTTACTAATTGTATTAATGGGTATGTTCGTCAGCTAACCACTGGGTTTTTTTCTCGACATAACCATATGTCCGACGCCAATATAACCGTCATTGTAATGTGTGCGTCGTTAAAATAAAATAAAAATAATAATAAAAAATTAAAACATTTGGTATGTTGGGAGTTGTAATTTCCATTGCATCAGTTCCTTCGTTGTGAAGAATGTTTGTGTAAAGATAACACGTCCATAGTTAACAGGAATGTTTCTTTGAATATGTTTAGTATATTATGCAATCTTGTAAGAACGTCCACGGATATACGAGTCAAATGTTTCCATGTAATCTGAGACACGAGATATTTTTTTGTTGGTGAATTAATTGATTTGGATATGATTGTGCGTCATGGATGTCCAAGAGAGATATCTTTATTAACAATTTTAAGTCTGACGTGAGGGGCGGGATATAGTCCAGTGTTAAAGCACTCGGTTTGGGATCAATCCCCGTCGGTGGGCCCATTGGGCTATTTTTAGCTGCATCCAGTGCACCACGACTGATATATCAAAGGCCGTGGTATGTGCTATCCTTTCTGGGATGGTGTATATAAAAGATTACTTGCTACTAATAAAAAAAGAGTAGCCCATGAAGTAGAGAGCAGGCTTTCTCTCTCAATATGTCTGGCACCATATAACGGTAAATAAAATGTTTTCCTTCCTTAAACACTTGATTACCTCCATAGTAATTTCTTTGATCATTGTGCATTTGATGTCTCATTTTGCTGTCATTTTTCACGTGATCTTCGGTTCAGACTGTTTCTGTTTTTGTTTTGTTTTCTTCTCTGTTTTTTTTCTTTTTTTTTCCCCGTTTTATTTCTCTTTTTTTTCTTCTTTTTTTTTCCTTTTCTATTTTGTTGTAAAAATGTTTCTCTGTTGGCTTCTGCGATGTAACTGTCTTTGTCAATAATTAAGATGGTGGAACTTTTGTCAGCATTTTTAATGAGTGTTGAATCATCCATTATTAATTTACTTAATACCTTCCTTATATATATTCCTTTGAATGTTTGACTTTTTTTAATTGTTTTAATTTAAAGGAAACTTAGTATTCAAAATGTTTAAAGTCTTTAAACATAATTTTATTGGAATCTTGTTGTGAATAAAACACAGTGATACAACACGAACATAAATGTGCTTAACAAAATATTAATTTCAATAACAATTCGTATTTTCCAGGAACATGATGCAAGAATTATCATTGGCGCCTTTATGGAAAAGAAAGCTAGACAGCTGTTCTGCGAGGTCAGTCTAATTGAAAGCAAAGACATTTTGAGAATGCTAAAATATAGTTAAATTGTTTGTAAGTGCTTGCCTTCCTGAACATGTCACAACTCTTACTGTTGCTTCTCTTAGCTTTGCAACAGACAATTAAAACTGTTAGCATTAAACTGTTAATAGCAAAACAAAGTTTAAAGTGTTTTTAGTGTTTGTTAATAAATAACTTTAAATGGCATTCGGTAGATTAAATCTATTGCCTGAGAAATGGACCACAAATAATATCTGAATGAAATTTGAAACTGCATTTCAGAGCAGATCTATGAGATCGTAGATTTAACTCATGTCCTTTTACTTATAGAATGAATGAATAAATGAATGAATGAATGTTTAAATGTTTAACGACACCCCAACACGAAATATGCATCAGTTATTGGGTGTCAACGATGGTAATTCAAAACATGAAGTGATAATCAACATCAATATAAAAATTCAAGAGTCAAATAAAAACAGTGTAAAGAACTATGCAACATTACAAATATCACAGATGCCCAGCCATGTTGGTATCAGGGGTAATGAAAAGTCAGATTCTGCTGCAAAGTCTGCTTTCAATTTGCCTCATACAACGGTTGGTAAGCCTTATAGTGATTTTAAATAATAATAATATCAACGACTTGGCAACACAATTGGGATGGTGCAATTGCGAACAAGCTTCATTCTATCAAGCCAGTCTTGGAAGAATGGCAGTCCTCTTATAGACAGTGCAGGAAGGATGAAATAGCCTTGTGTCGTCCTCATTTATTTTGAAGAGGGATCCTCCACCTCAGTGTGGGCGCTGACGGTATGCCACATTTTGTTGGAATGTCCTCATCTTAAAGAAACTCGAAAATATATATTTGGACAAACAAATGTGATGCAATCATTTTGATTCCATCCAGAATTTGTATTACAATTTTTACGTGATACTGACTTTTACTTTTAGTTTTATATATCTGTAATATTTGTATTTTTTCACAGTTCTTTATCCTGTGTTTTAATTTAATTGTTGAATTTTTATATTGATGTTGATCATCACATTGTTTTTGCATTTTTCATAGTTTGACCCCAATAGCCGATGTATGTTTCGTGCTGGGGTGTCTAAATAGTTATTAATTCATTCAGTACTAAAAGCAGAAGATGAGTTATGAGAACATTTTTCAGCCAGTGTATTGGAAATGTCACATCCATATCAACGACAGACAAATGCTGAACTGTATTAGTGAATGTTTCTTGATCTTACGGATCCTATTCCAGACTAATTTCTTACTCTGTCTGATGTCTCTGCGACCCTTAGGCCAAGGCAGGCAATATCAATGCAGGTTATACCCAGTAGGTTCATGTTTTAACGTGCCGAGGGTCCTGTTTCAATTGATTGTATCTTTGCGAATATCATTAAACTATGGTTTATTGAAATGCTTTGGTACTACCAAAGTGTTAGGGATATTTTCCCATGCAGTATCCTTCAAAGTGAAAAAAGACATGGGATCATCAAAATCAATAATGACAAATTGTTGCAGACGAGAACTAAAGATGCCAAAATGGACTCCCAATTTGCCTTCGCCAACTTACATTTTTGGACCCTTTTAAGTGACTGTGACCCATCATTCTGCAAAATATACTGTGCCAAATAAGTTTAGCAATTACGTACAAGATATGAAATACAGACAACCTGATTGGATGTTAAATTTATTTGTACACATTACTTCATTGATACAGCATTTCTGAATAAAGCCAGTAGTAACATGTTGTCACGGTGTCAACGTCATCACTTTAATGTCGACTGATGAAACAGAAAAGTACATCTACCAAAATGTTGAGAGAGGCTCAATAATGTGTGTGCACCAGCGGCATTGATGACAGCAGTACATCGTCGTCTCGTCTAATGAGACCATTAATCTCAGGAACAGTAATTGCATTCCATTCCCGGTTCAGAGCAATTCGTAGGTCATGGAAATTAAGGATATGAGGATGGTGTTCGCTTACCCTACGGCCCAGTAAGTCCCATGCATGCTCAACTGAGGACAAGTCAGGGGACTTTGGTTGCCAGTTCAACACTTGGCTGTGGTTCTGCTCAAGAAGATTAATGGTTAGCCTAGCAGTATGTGGTCTAGCGTTTAATCCTGGCTTTCTAAAAGCCAGGATGCTGCTGTAGGAATGGAATGACCACTGGTGTAACGATCTCATCACAGTAACGTTGAGCAGTCATGTTTCCATTTTACCTCCACCATGAATGTCTGCCCAGACCATGATGCTGCCACCGTCATATCGGTCATGCTTAATGGCGTTGTCTGCATCATATTGTTCTGCCAGTCGCCTCGATACACGATGCCTACCATCTGCAAACTGAATACAAAACCTGGATTCATATGTGAATAATGTCTGATCCCATTGCCTGCGTCGTCAGTGTTGGTGTATCATGAATGTGTCGTGCTGTCAGGGCACCAGCAACAACAGGGCGACGTGTTTGTAATCCAGCAGCATGAAGACGGTTACGGACAGTTTGAGTATGAATTCTAGTGTCTGTGCTTTGTTGCAAAGTACGGGCTAAGCGAGATGACGTCACTAAATACCTATCTTCCCTTGGATTAGTTAATCGTGGTCTGCCAGAATATGGTCGATGTCGCACTTGCCCAGTTTGGTGTACGCATTGTCGGAGTCGTGATATGGTACTGTCATGAACACAAAAGTACTGAGCGACGTCGTGTACGCGTTGGCTAGCGTTAGGCCATCCCATTGCTTCATGACGTTGATTTTCCCTTAAGCCTGGACAGTGACCTATTATAACAGGATAAATTCCTCCTCTTTTTTTTGGATAATATTGGTTCGACAGCACGAGCACTACACATAGCTGTGTGCGATGTGAAACATTGTGTTATTTTCATTATCCAAAGTGACAGGGCATATGCAAGTAACATATTACTGAGTTTTATCACTTTATTATTATTTATTTGGAAGCAATAGTCATTTACAAAAACTTGCTAAACTGTTTTGGTTAGGTATACTTATATATATATAGTGGTCACCAACTTCCCAGTAGGGATTAACTAAAAATTAAGGACTACAGAAATTAAGTCTATAGACGTGAAAGAACAGCTTTCATTAAATAAAAGTATGTCATTTTTTAGAATTAAGTGTTATAATTGTGTGCTTCTAATATTTACATCCTCACATCCCCACAGCTTATAAAGGAGTATTTAATACAACTATTATCTGGGGAATGTCTTCGTTAACATCCTCAGATTCTCTGCTTTTACTTTCTTGAAATTTATGATAGAGGTTAAACCCTTTCATGGTAATATGGCAAGTGTCCTTCGAGAAAGTTTCTTGAAGACACACTGCAAGAGGATTATGTTTTTTTAATTAAAATACTTAATGCATCAACATTGGGTCTAAACCCACGGCAATTTTACCGAATGACTAAATTAGACATTATGGGAGTTATTTTAGACTTCCTCTTAGATTGTTATGCTAATATTTGTGAGCGTGAGTAATCTTGTTACGAATCTCTCAACACTCATTCAAAAACAACCAATTGATCATTCTAACTGCTGATTGAGATGGAATGTATTCTGATCATGTATAAGTGTTTGACATTTGAAAACAACTTAAAGAGTTTAAGATTGAACAGGTACACTGAGATACCCACAATTAATTGAGCTTGGAAGCTTTGATTGATCTTCAACAAGTCCTTCTAAATCTCGACATCGTATGTCACCTTTGGATGAATTTAAAGTTCAGTGAGCTGTCACTTTAATTGATGTATTGCACACTGAAGGACTCTCTTTGGAACATTCCACTAACAATGAACCATTCTTCCTTTTGTTTTACATTTTTTTACTTACTAGCCAAACCATCCAGACCTTTCTGAATAGCAAACTGAAAGTGTGCCAACAGCCAGGATTCAGAAGAATCTATTCTGGATTTTTTTTTATTATAACATTATCTGATGGAGAATCCGCAACTTCGATGTGGACGCTTCTTGATCTTGAGCTTAGCATGACTAATCAGATTAGGCCCTCTTAACCAACTTTCTGACTGAATTCAACCACAAGAATCCCATCATCCAATATTTCGGGTCACACCTAGCAGCCAACAAGATGCTCCAAAAAGGGGAAGTGTGCTGTATTGTCCATTCTCAAAGATAATTGTATCCAACACCCCCACCCACGCGTACCACGTTGATGCTACAGCATGCGCAGGGGTATGTCGGAATAAATTCTATGAAGTAAATCACGATATCATAAAAACTGTATGTAGCTGTGTGAGTATGCTTGTGTGTGTTTGTGACAGACAGTGATAGAGTGCTTTGATGCGCTGTTTGTCAGATCGTATATTGGCATGTCTAAAAAAATAGTTTCTATTCAGTTTTATCATTATAGTCATACACTACCAGTGAAATATTTGACTGATACTTACATGATATGCAACTTGTGTTTCCTTTACAAAGGCCTTTAAAATCAGATTCAGTGGACCGAAGATTGTTTGGGTGATTCCGCACTTAGACGATAATTGGTGGGAAGTCAACGATACAGACTGTACTAGCAATGAAATACTGTCAGCCGCCGGCAACTACTTCTCCATTGGTACTTTCTTTAAATCTTTCGGCACTGAGCAGGATGACAACGGGTTCACACTACAACAGTTTATGAGTGATTACAATAAAAAGACTGATTACAAAATGCATCCAGGTCACCAACTGGCACAGGCGTCTTATGATTCGGTATGGGTTATTGCCCGTGCTCTCAATGCTACCATGGCTGATCTTAAACATACAGGTACAAATATTGTAGTATTGACAATTCTTTTCAAGACTGAAAACATTTGAGCTGAGATAGCACTATTTACAACAAATTAACCTTTTCAGGCAATGCATATTAGCGTATCTCATATTATGACATATATGTATTGCAAACGCAGCTATGTGGCATAGTAAGTGGACACGCGATGATATATATATTATAAATTTCACAACCTTTTTATTTTGGCTAATTAGTAACTATGACAGATGAACGTGTTAAATAAGAGTTTTCTTTTATTGTATGACGTCCAAAGAAAGAATGGGAATAAATGTTGAGTAAAAAATCTGTCCAATGCTACCACAGCGTTCATAAAACCCAAAAACAGTCAACGTGGTAAATCACAAGTAATGTTGTCTGATAAAATCAGAGGTTCCCTAAATGTATAACCACAACTGCAAAGCAACGCCTCATTGACTGCCTGATGCGTGTAAAGACTGCATTGGGGATATGGCTCCATTGTTGCACTAATGAGGCACCGAGTTCCTGCAAAGTCTGTGGAGAGTTCATGAGAGTGCCCAGGCGTCTTACCAACACATCCCAGACGTGCTCGATGGGATTCAGGTCGGACGACCTTGAAGGCCAATCCAAGACATTGATACCTGCGTTCCTCAGGTAATCCCTGGTCAAGATGGTCGTGTGGGGTCTGGCATTGCCATGCTGAAAGATTAGGCCTGGACTATGAGATGCCATGAAGGGCACAAGTTCCTGCGCCAGCACCTGATCGCAGTATGCAGCAGCGTTGAGATTGCCACGGTTGACGAGAAGTCAGTTGTAGGGTAAATAGACGTTATTACCAGAGTATCGGTATCGTCAATATTATATATTAGGAATAAAAAAAATGTATTATGCGAGTATTGTTAGGTTAGAAGGCATTAAGAAGTTTCTTCAGAAAAAAAAAAGAAGGGGCGGAGCGAAGTGGAGCCCGTTCTTATTTGTGAAGAAATGTCTTATGCCTTCAAACGATTAGACGGCATTTCATTGGTTTATTAGTTGACGGGGTTAGCGCCAGTTGTTTTGTCGTCATTCTCACAGCTCTGGCTAGTTGTGTCGAAGTAAGTTTGATATCGTGATTTGTTATTAAAATGCTTTTTGGTGGATCTTCACAATTAAGACGATCAAAATGCTGATACCCGATTGATTGAATTGGAGAGAAACCGAGGAAATGCCGTCTAAAGCTTAATAGAATATGTTTTGTAAACTATAGAGAGCAATTCCGAGAACAATTATAGCTCTGGAGTGAAATAGTTTTCGCTGTTATGGCTTTATGTTTCATGTAGAATTATCTTTTAATAATCAATAAACCATAAAATACTCAGGTTTTAGGTCTGATTACACAGATCACTTCCGGGTGAGAGTTCATTCATCGCGGTCCTCTATAGTTACTAATTGTGACACATGTTATGGTTCACATATTCACTTCTTGGAAATAGTGAATAATTAAAACATTATGTATGTTTAATGGTAAGCCTTCTGGCTGTATTTTGCCCATGTTATTTTGTAATATTGTGCATCGACCATTTGGGACATGGGTATATAGTTCAAATGACAACCGGAGTGAATCGGTTAATGAATCACCTGTTCGGACCGGTAGTGCAGCCAGATGCGGACATATAGCAAAACACTGAAACTGAAATGTTCTCACTTTTGGAGTGAAAATAAATGCTTATATAATGTATGTTCGCAATGGTGTATGTTGTTAGTGCCAATGGGAACCCGTTCTATTAGCAATCTTCGTTTGAAGTTGGGCAATTTAACGTGGGTTTCAATGGCAGATGACATCTGTGTAGTGAGACCTTAACTGTCATTTGACCTGGCGGCCATCTTTAATTTGTGCTATGACTATTTCATTTAGAGTGAGTGCTACAAAAAAACAACACATTAACAATAAGTTTCTGAATTTTCTTGACCTTTGAAAGTTTTATAATTTCACATCTATGTAAAACTATAGAAAAAACCCACAACAGTTTTCAAGAACTACAAATACTGTCACTCCTTAGAAGTTAATCTAAAGATGTCTATTTCAATAAAATGAAATATTCATGACTGTTAACACTTTAAATCAATAAATAATAAATACATGTATGTAGATGATAGCAGTTTCACACGCATCAATGCATATACGATACCCAAATACTTCAAGATATTTATTGTATAGTTTTTGAAGTCCGATTCACGTAGAATGTGATGTTAGAGGTAGACATTGTTTCATTTATTGTAAACAGTTTCTATAATGTTCAATAATAATTACCGGTAACACAAATTTAGAATTGCAGTTTCATATATGTAGTGGCAAGTCACTTATTTTGCTATTTTTACATTATTTATGATAAATAACTACACATTAGATGATTTGATACATAATCTTTCATAATTAACTAAGAAAACTGCCACGGTGGTTTCCCATGAATTCTTGGCTACAATTGTGAAGTGCATAAACAGTTTGCATCAGTTATTCATCAAAACAACCAATCCTTTGTCATTGGAATTGTAAAACAAATTCAAAATGTGATTTCACGCAATTAACTGTTGGTCACATGAACTGAATTTTGTAATGATGTGATTCTTTTTTACCTTATAAATGAAGTTATTTGTTTGTAATATTTTATGGGCATGTAATTTAATTGAAGGAATAGTATTTACATTTCAAAAATATATAAAATAATCATTTTAAAAATGCATTATGCAACTATGAGATTGCCCCTTTAATAGTTCTAAATAGCAAATGTCCTTTCATTTGATAAATTAGTTACTACTCCTAAAGATATTCCAAGTTGCTGATGTTTTAGTAGAATACCTCACAA
Organism: Dracogyra subfuscus; assembly: GCA_016106625.1. Taxonomy (NCBI): domain Eukaryota; kingdom Metazoa; phylum Mollusca; class Gastropoda; order Neomphalida; family Peltospiridae; genus Dracogyra; species Dracogyra subfuscus. Next base: position 224 of record JAECMU010225251.1, on the reverse strand, counting down.
GAATCAAGCATATTTGAACGATTTTGTTTTTTTGTTTTTTGTTTTGTTTAACGATGCACTCAACATATTATAACTATGGTTATATCGGCGTCGGACATATGGTTATGTCGAAAAAAAACACCAGTGGTTAGCTGACGGGGATCGATCCTAGACCGACCGCGCATCAGGCGGGCACTGTACCACTGGGCTATGCTGCCCGCTATATTTGAACGAAGACAGAATGA
>JAECMU010225227.1:229-13167 GCA_016106625.1 Dracogyra subfuscus | reverse complement strand
GTCATTAGGCGTGTCTATTAATAGACAAAAACAATTTGTGTGTTGTTTTTTTCTCGTGGAAAATGTAAATGCCTTCTCGTTTGTATTTATTCAACATAAAAACTAATGTAAGCTTCGTGCACGTGCAGACTAGTCGGAAAATATTCAAAATATTTTTTTATTTTTTTATTTCTCAAAATATAGAGAAATCGGCTAAGATAAAATAGAAATAGCAGGTTTTGTGCCAGACAAGATGACCGCTAATATCAAATACGCGACTGTCAAATCGTGACAAATCACAAATACGTACCGGACAATGACCGTGACCGGCCACTTATTTCCAGGCTTGCACCCAGTATACATAACCTAGGAATGGCATTGAAATATCATCTACAACAAGCATTATGAGAGTACTGCTAAAGCAATACATGTCCCCTACTGAACTCAAAATGTTTTTCGGATCATCTAAATTCAAGGGCCATACTTCTGTGAAATGTGGGTAAATCACCATAAATGTTAAACTTGGTCAGTAACAGTACATAATAAAGGTATATACAACAGTTCATATCCACATATTCAGGCAGTGCAAAATAAAAGTCTGGAAAACTAATTTTTATATCTCCAAAATTCAAGGGCCATAATTTCATTGAAAATAGGTAAATTGATATGAAAGTCAAACCTGATCTGTAACAGAACATGATAAAGTTGCACACAAAATTTCAGCTCAATATCTCAAGGCTTTGTGAAAATGTATTCCAAAAACAAGTTCAAGGGCCATAACTCCATCAAAATCACAATGAAAGTCAAACTTGGTATGTAACAGTGTGTGATAAAGCTATACACAAAATTCCAATATTTCAAGACTTTATAAAAAAAACATCTGGGAAAAATATATGTAGGACAAATGAACTGACAGACAGACGGACATATGGATGGACAGATGGACAGATGGGACGGACAGATGACAAACAGACAGACAGACAGACAGAAGGAAACCTATAGCCCCCTCTGGTTGGACTGCATACATACCCTAGGAATGGCATACATATCATCTTCTACAATAACTACATCCCGTTTTTCTGAAGGTGCCACCGTCGATCCCTGCACACCAAACTTAGCCACAGAGTTGTCGGAATTGGTCTGAAAATTGTCTCGGAGAGTGCGAGTGTATGACTCGTTACGTAATCCTTTCACATCGGCGGCCAACAGCCGGTCCAACATTTTATTGTGAGGTTTCACCAATGGTGGATTGTGGGTAACATCAACCGTCTTTCTCTCCTTGGGCTTGGGCACTTTAACAGCATCACTGGTCATGTTGTTGTTCGTGTGTGTCTTTTCACTGTAGATGTGCAAACCGTGGCCAATTGTTTCTGGCTGGCTGGAATCCATGTTGTCCGAGGAACTTTCACTGAAGTGGAATGGTGACGGTGCGCCGATCTTCCTGGCCACGGTGATGATGATGTAACCCGGAGCCGGCCCGTCTGTCTGCATGGCCTGGCGCAGCGCATTCATCGCATCCATGTTGGAGAGGTTTGACAATACCGTGCCATTCACCTCAAGTAGCTGGTCATTAACCAACAGTCTACCATCCTGTAAGGAAAAATATATATTGTAAGAACAGTTTGAAAAATAAACAATGTTATTTAAGATATATTATTTCAATTTAGTTTAAAAGATGAGAAATCTTTGTTTTTCTACTATGATTATGATGAAAATGACAGTGAAGATGATCATGATATTGAAGGTGATGTTGAGGATAAGGATGATGATGATGTTGAGGATGAGGATGATGTTGATGATGAGGATGTTGAGTAAGATGATGTTAAGGATGATGATGATGTTGAGGATGATGTTGATAAGGATATTGAGGATGACAATGTTGAGGATGATGTTGAGGATGATGACGATAATGATGAGGATGTTAAGTATGATGATGATGACAATAACAGTGATAATGATAAATAATGGCAACAAAGGCTACTCCTACCAATAAAGCAGAATATTCTGATTTATTAGAAGGAGTAACCTATGTGGCAGCACTGGTTACTCAATTTTTAAAACACCCCTAGGTTAGACAACAAATAACCTATGTTTAAAATGTGCTGAAGTGTCATTAAACAAATATTCTTTTACCAAAGGCAGGAAAATACATTGATGTACTTGACGAGGGACAATGATTGGGACAGAAAAACTAAATGAGTTTGCTGAAGGTGATTACCCATCACACCTCAAGCAAGGGCCCTACCACTGAGCTATACCCCAGCAAGGGCCCTACCACTGAGCTATACCCCAGCAAGGGCCCTACCACTGAGCTATACCCCAGCAAGGGCCCTACCACTGAGCTATACCCCAGCAAGGGCCCTACCACTGAGCTATACCCCACCCCTAAAAGTATAAAGCCATATAATTCAAGATCTCATTTCCACATGATTAACAATGTGTCAAGTTCTTTTCTTTCTTCTTTGATTAATCTTAAAGGCGCAGACCCTAGTTTCAACCCATGGAAAGGGACACTTAGTTTGGTTTATCTACAAACATGTAACACATTTGGATAAAGTCACAAAAGAGTCAGGGCTTCTAGATTATGTAAATAACTACTATCATCATGTCTGACATCTAGTAAAAAAACCTTAAATTGTCAAATGCTGCATTTATGTCTGTTTTGTAAATATGACTTTCCTGCCCACCCACCTACCCAAATCATAGGGTTTTAAACTATATCGTCCTCTTTGAGTGACATACCTGTATCTGATTGTATAAATATTAAAGTAGGGCTAGTGAATTTATAATCAAGGTTTGTAAAAAAAATTAATCACTGATCCCATGGGTAGTGGATTTTTTAAAATTCTAGAAGCCCTGAGAGTGAACAAGACTGTGATGTTGAAATGATGTACGCCTTAAAAATTACAGCAGAGTCTGTCTGAATAACTCAGAGGTACATACATTTTTAAAATTATGGAAAATTTATTTTGTGGTATTAAAAACACTCGGATGACCAGAAACAATTAGGATGTATGGAAATGGATAATCTAAACAATAAAATACAATAAAATGCCTGGTCCAGTTATCAAATAAATCTCCAATAGTGATAAATAAGCCAGGGTTTGTCTAATCACCCTCTTTTTTCATAACATTTTAATGCAAAACAAACTTGATTTACAGTCAAGTATATGCAGTATGATAATGATAAAAATTCACCTTTGAAGCAGCCCCTCCAGTCATGACAGACTTGATGAATATCCCGAGATCTTTGCATCCTTCCTTGGCAGTGGTTGTCTTCCCCTTGACACTGACGCCCAACCCGGCCGACCCGGAGTCGTTGAGTGGGATCTCCAGAGTTATCACCTCTTTGTTGCGTGCAGATGTCAGCGTGACATCCTCGCCAACCTTGTCGGGTGGCTGCAACGTTACATCAGTGCCGTCAGTGACATCACCAACATCACCAGCATTCTGAATTGTAGAGGTGGGAGTCCACAACATAGTACATGCAAACACAGAGCAGCTACTGAGCAAGCAAAACAACAACAACAAGAAGACTAAAAACACAAGTAAAAACTATTGAATCAATAACAATAATATTATTTAAAACAATAAGATTTCGGGAAATGTTTTTGAAATTTTGGAAACTTTTCCAGGACATTATGATCATAGTGTTTCTGCAGATCATGAAGGTACTCCAGTGATCCACACACTACCCAAAGATACTTTATTTTTGCTGGTAAAAATGGCATGGTTAATACTGGTAGGTATATGGTTGGCAGCCCGGTACTAGCTCCCACCCAGAGCAAGTTTTAATGACTCAATGAATAGGTGTAAGACCACTACACCCTCTTCTCTCTCACCAACCATTAACAATTAACCCACTGTTCTGGCCAGATATCCCAGATAACTGGGGGTTGCCAAGGATAGTGTGCTTGAACCTTGGATATAAGCACGAAAATAAGTTGAAATGAAATGAAAATAAAATCCAATAGGCCTATGCCAATGTCAGGATTAAGAAATTCAGTGTGGCAAAGAATATCAATCAATGCAATCTGTTTGTGGTGGAAGGCTTTTCTGTACTGAATATTTTTTAAACACACAGTATTATATTGAGAGTGGTGGTGGTAGGGTCTTTGGGGGGTATTTTTGTATTCTTTTTTCCCTCTTTTTTTTTCTTCAAAATATCACAAACTATCTGAAAACTACTCAGCAAGATTGTTTTTTTTTAGTGGGGTTGTTTAAATGCTTTCTTAAAGAATACTTTTCCATAACATTCCAGCCCAGAGATGTAAAATTATGAGTTTCACTACCTTTTAGCTTGTGTAAGAAGCATAAAAATGTAAGACACTACAAAAACAGGCAAAGAATACAACATAAAACTGCAAACTTAGCAATGTGAAATGGAATCGGAGTTGGTAGCAAATTAAAAAAAAAAGGTTTTTTGAGGTTTAATAGTTAAAATAATCAATAGTTTTGTTAATAATACACAAATACATGCAACATAAAATGACTTTTGAAACATGGTCATTTAAACTAAATAATAAAAATATATAGTACATGTATGTCAAAACACTAATTATAAAAATTAATTAATTTCAAATCTTGCATGCTGTACTTCTTTTTCTTTCTGTTTTTAATTATAATTTAAACATATTTTGGATATTAGGATATTAGTTATGAAAGCCATGTTAATTTGAACTGTTTCATTAATGGAAATTATCATTTACAAACAATTTTTAAAATGAAAAAAAAAAAAAAGCTCAGAAGTATTCCCAAAATGATCACATGATGGGATGTTTTTAAATGCTAATCACACTAAAATAAAGATTAAATAATCTGCAACGACCCTCAAATATATATTTATATATACCAAGCATTAAACAGATCTTGTAGATATGTAATTTTTAAAAGGGGGTCATAAAAGACATCTTGTTTTGAGGAAATTCCAGTTTACAGAGGGTCTGGTTTTGAGAGGTTTCATTGTATACATTTTTTAAACTGAACTATACCTTCATTATACACCATAACAAAGTATATCACAGCATCAAAAATGTATTCACTTTCCCATAATTTATAATTTCTGGAATCACTCTCAATAGCAAACAGACAACCATTTCTAGAATGCACACTATCACATTGTTGTTTGGCAGTTTGATCTTTCATTTTCATCCATAAATACAAAAATGTCACAAAGTTTATGTGAGAGCACATTTACTAATTTGTTTTAAAAAATATTTTCAGATTAAGCTAACAGAGACTAGAGAGGTTGTGATTTTGAACTTATATATGATAATGTACTTGGGCAACATCATAAAAATATAGGCTCTATTAAGAAGTACCTAGCATTGCACATACTACAATACTTGTAGAGTTTCAACTTTGTAATACAAATGCATTATGTAAATAGTTTACTTTTAGCTTTTAAATAAAGTGATACCTCTCAAAATCGGACCCTCTTTAAACCGGAATTCCTTCAAAACTGAATGTTTTTCATAGTCCCTTTTTAAATGTCTGTGCAGGAGAAAACCTCTCTAAACCTAATACCTCTAATACCAGACTTTTAACTTGGTATTTGGGGTGTCCAGTTTAGAGGAGTTTCACTGTACATATTCAAAAGTACATAAGTACATAATTTGGTTATTAATTATCAGCCTAAACTTTAAGGCTATAGCATCTTCTGTTAGTAGTAACAACAATGTAATAACATGCACACAAATACACAAATACATGATGCAGTTTAATGCAAAAATGTACATTTGAGGACGTGTAGCAGTATCGTGCTGAGACATGTACGGTACATGTAGAGTTTGACTACTCCATCTTGCTACTGTTATTTCAGTCAGCAGTTCATTGCAATTAAAAGCATATTAATCCACAAAAAATCATCAATAGGAATTTAAGCTGGACAAGAATGTTATTGGAAATTTGGAAAATGGTTTTATTCAAATTATAACTTTTTTTTAGCTTGGTGAATTAACACAATTTTTTTAAATAATGGCTCAATAAACATCCTAATTCATCATTTGTTTATTTTTTATACATTTATTCAAAAATATATTTGCAAAAAAACACACAATATATATTTTTTCAATTGACATTTGGCAATTTGGTCTATGATAAATAAAACATTGAGTAAACCAGCTGAGTTGCGGTACTACCACCAGTACTAATTGCAGGCCAATATAATCTAATCATGAAACAAGCATGGACTCCACACCACTGACATCACATTCACTAAAAGGAATCTTACACATTCAAAACTTTGTGTAACAGAGAGATAGAAATATTTTACATTCAAGACATTGTGTAACAGAGAGATAGAAGTCTTTTACATTCTAGACTTTGTGTAACAGAGAGAGAGATAAACTTCACATTCAAATTTTTGTGTAACAGAGAGAGAGATATATCTTTTACATTCATGACTTTATGTAACAGAGAGATAGAAATACTTTATATTGAAGACTTTATGTAACAGAGAGATAAAGATACTTTACATTCAAGACTTATGTAACAGAGAGATAGATATCTTTTACATTCAACACTTTATGTAACAGAGAGAAAGAAATCTTTTCTGGATTTTTAACTGCATGCTTTGTCATGCAAACATTTGCAAGTTGCAACTAATTCATAAAAGAAATTTTGTTCCACATTAAGGAATGTAAAAAATATATATATCAATACATTAATGAATATCATTATTCCTTCTTGAAATATGTTACACAGAGTAATCTCCCATACATGTGACTTATTCCCCTTATGTGTAATTTAATATTCAGTGTTATATTATCATGTATTAAATTGAGCTTTTCAAAAGAAATGTGGTAATACTTGATTACAATTTAAGGGCTTCTATGCTTTTTCAGATGCATTTTTGACCAGGGTTGTATTAAAAACCTGTATAATAAAAATAACAATAGTCATCTATACTGATGTATATCAATGGGCTTCAGATACACTGGTAACCACACATGTATTCTAGATCTCGGCCTCTATTGAAGACACTATGTCAGTACACCATGATTGGTATATCAAAGGCTGTGGTATGTGCTATCCTGTCTATGGGATGGTGCTTTTAAAAGATCCCTTGCTGCTAACCGAAAAAGAGTAGCCCATGAAGTGGCAACAGCGGGCTTCTTCTCTCAATATCTGTGTGATCCATAACCGTATGTCCGACGCCATATAGCAATCAATAAACTGTGTTGAGTGCATTGTTAAATAAAAATATTTCCTTTTATTGAAGAAACCGGCTTCTATATTGTTAGATGTAGGGATTATACGTTCATGCTGTTCAAGACCCAGTTACCACTGACTGAAAGCTTACTTTAATGTACAAAGAACAAAATGACCACAAATAGTGATCACATATTTACCGAATTCACTAACATCCAGTCTTTTTTTAAATTGTATTTAATTTTAAATAATATTCTACTTACAAAAACAAATGTAAATAATCCCTAGAAGGATAACACACAAATAACTATCTCTAAGACATTTATAAAGATTGAATTGAAAATTGAAAATGTTTTTATTTAATGATGCACTCAACACATTTTATTTACAGTTATATGGCATCAGACATATGGTTAAGGACCATACAGATATTGAGAGAGGAAACCCGCTGTCGCCACTTCATGGGCTACTCTCTCCGATTAGCAGCAAGGGATCTTTTATATGCACCATCCCACAGACAGGATAGCATATACCACGGCCTTTGATGTACCAGTCATGATGCACAGGCTGTGATGAGAAATAGCCCAATGGGCCCACCGACAGGGATAAATCCCAGTTTATAAAGACAGTGATACATAAAGATAAATGGATTTACCAGTTCTCTGGGCACTTGAAACATCTCGTCCACAGCTTCCTGTCTAGACACCACAAGATTCACTTTATTTCCAGTCTCAATTTTACGTAAAATGGCAACAGCCTCCGCTTGACTTTTACCAGTCATTTCAACGCCATTCACCTGAAATGCATAATCAAAATTAAACAAAAGTCACTGAAACTAAGTCATATATTTAAGCATGTTAGACACACATCAGCTGTTACAAACTTACCTAGTTTTTTTGGACAGTATAAATAAACATGACTACCTCTGGGTGAGAAAAATATTTCACAAAATTGTCCATTAAACTTCACAAATTGCATAAATCAACAGTAATTTTCTACAAATATCAGTTGTAACATAAAATATTTCACAAAATTGTCCATATTGTTACATAAAATAATTTCGCCAAATGAAAATAAAATTTACCAGCTGGTTTCAAAATTCACAATTGGCGAGTGCCAGAGATAGCCCTCGAGTGGGGTGGAGGTACACTGGGGTGGGATGGATGAGTCAGGGTGGGGGTACACTGGGGTGAGGTGGATGAGTCAGTAACATCTAGAGAGTTCATGAGCATGCTCTCCCAAAGTATTTTGAACACCTCAAGGATGATTTCTTAACATCTGCAGAACATAGTTATTACAATGCCGTAGACACATTTTGGGCTGTTTGGAGTTAATTGTTTCCCCCATATAACTGGACACAAATAAAAGCTAAGTGTCGCAAGTGAGGGTAGGTGAATCACATGTCCCCAGCACCCTGCTTAAGATCCTATTGACCTTATGCTGGGATCTTGTTATATACTACTGCACATCGACCTGTGAAAAAAACCCTATCCTGAGTTCACTCACCTCCAACAAGCGGTCACCTGACTTGAGCCGTCCATCACTGACCGCGGCCCCTTCCGGCAGGATGTTTTTAATGTATATGGGACACTGTGGGCTTGTTGGGTTGTCTCGAGATGTCACGCTGAAACCAAGACCCAATGGCCCTGTGTGGATAGAAAACAGAATTTAACAATGAATTGTAACATAAAGTTAGAATTTGTTCAATATGTTTGCCTATGAAGACCAGGTAAAAGAAAGAAGACAAACAAGTTTTAAAAATTGTAAAAAACAATGTTTAATAAACAAATTAGACATATGACCATGTTATATTGTTGACTTGATGGGTCTGTCAGTCGATCAGTCATTTGAATGGAGGAAGGGAGGAAGGGAGGGACGGACGGACGGATGGATGGAAGGATGGACAGATAGATGGATTGATAGATGGACTGATGGACAGACAGATGTATGGATGGGTGGGTGGGTAAATTGGTAGGTAGGTGAATGGATGGATGGATGGATGGATGGATGGATGGACTGACAGACGTATTGATGGACTGACAGACGTATGGATGAGTGGGTGGGTAAATGGGTAGGTAACAAACAAGACACATTTTACACTAAAAATATTATATGACCCTAAAACTTGAATTCAGTTTAGATGATTACCACTGAGATTAGCAATAACTAGTTGTAACGGCCATACACAATTGTCATTAAGGGAAATAACTCTTAATTACTGATGACGTGAATTATAACTCAGCTGCATCTATACAATGTAGCTACGCATACTACCACAGAATGGACAGCCTATTTGTAATTAATAATTTTAATACATACAAAATATATCATTTATTGAAAACCTCTTATAACTATTATAAAATTTGCAGTGTTTTTTTCTTCGTCTTCTCTGAATATCTCACTGATATTTGTAGAGCAACAAATCTGTTGTTGATAAAACATACATCTTAAAATTATTTACTATAAATTAAACTTGTCATATAATTAAATCATTATTATTATTATTATTATTATTTCTGTTATCTAGCAACTTTTTGTGGATGTGCTAAACTGGTTCTGTGAATAAAAAGGTTTTTGTTTTGTTTTTCAACTCAAAAGTTACTTACCTTTAATAAGATCAATTGAAATCTTTTTCCCAATTTTCCGCGTGTTTGCCAGGTTAATTAAGGCATCTTTCGGCTTACTTGCTGACAGAGTCGTGGACGGATGGCGGGCAGGCACAGCTGGGGGAGTCTTCTTGGTGGGGGAGGAAACCTTGAGAGGTGGTCCCGCCGGAATTGGCATATTGGCACGGGGAGACAGCGGCGATTTTGGCAATCGTCCAATATTGGAGAAACTTGAAATGTTTGTCACATTAATGTTTTTCTTATTATTGTTCACAACATTGGAGTCTTTTTCTGACGAGGGACTTATTTCGTTGGGACTCTGTATAGGAGAAACATCAGAGCCAGATGTCGGCAAAGTCAAAGGTGAAGGCTTAACCGGTGCATGACCTTTTGGTTTAGGCATGGTCTGTGGAGCTGAGCGGGCCATTGGTTGGGGTTGGAACTTGACAACTCGGAGTTGGATTTCAGTCGTTTTCATGGCATCTCGGAAGATTATCTGGGCACTAAAACATTAATTGAGAAATGTATTTATAAGATGATGGAACTGATGAACATGAATACACCAGAAGTCAAGACTATAAACCCTTACTTCAAATCAAGAAATATATTTGCATAAAACTGTATGTACAACAAGTTAAGAACAAGGAGTAAAGTATTTAGTTTTTTCTTCAGTTTATTTGGAAATTTAGTAAATTTTAAATACCATTAAAGCAGGTAATGTGCAATGAAATATTTTATTCTTAAATAAATCTCCTTTGTGATGCAGGGATGAAATGCAACTGTTGGAACAGCCAAGGTAAAATAACTGCATATCCAGTTCTGCTTCTGCTAATAACAATTCAGGTGCCACTGGCTACCTTAGCTGTTCCAGAATTTGCTATCATCCCTGTATTTCTTTTCATTCTTAACTAATAAAAAGTAAGTCCTTTTTGTAATCTAGCTAAGTAGTACACACTTGTCAAAGCTGACACTGAAGAAACAAACGCCATTGATTTCAGCGATTCTACACACGTCAAACTGACATAATTCTAAACACTTGTCAAAGCTGACATAATTCTACACTTACTTGTCCAAGCTGACATTGAAGAGAGAAACACTATTGATTTCAGTGATTCTACACACTTACTTGTCAAAGCTGACATTGAAGAGAGAAACACTATTGATTTCAGTGATTCTACACACTTACTTGTCAAAGCTGACATTGAAGAAAGCAACACTATTGATTTCAGTGATTCTACACACTTACTTGTCAAAACTGACATTGAAGAGAGAAACACTATTGATTTCAGTTATTCTACACACTTACTTGTCAAAACTGACATTGAAGAGAGAAACACCGTTGATTTCGGTGATTCTGTCTCGCACTCGCAGTCTACCATCTCGCTGTATCTTGCCACCTTGTTCAATACTTTGAATCATTAGACCAAGTTCCCTGCAACACAACAGTACCAACACTACATGAAAGAAATTATATACATACTTGCATACTATATGCATGTGTGTGTGTGTGTGTGTGTGTGTGTGTGTGTGTGTGTGTGTGTGTCTGTGTGTGTGTGTGTGTGTATGTGTATCCCTTTCAACAGTTTTATATAATAATAAAAAAACCTCTTAACAACTAAGGATAGAATTTGTTTTAAGCATGGACACAAAAATGTGTTTCTATAATTTTTTATGAATTATAGCATTTTACTATGGTTGGCCTCATAAATGGATATGTTATTTATTACAAATAGCCAAGACTGTAGATTAAGATAAGTGTGTTAATATTTTGATGTTTTCAAATCAATTTCACTATAGTTAATAGGTCAGGTGTTAGAAACTCAAGATCATTTACATACATTATAAGTGACAACAAATGTCAATGACGTATTTATGTTGAGTGGTGCAATCTGACATAAAATACAGACTATGCAGACATCTCACCTTCCATTGTCATCTAGATCTGGAATAACATGGATGCCAAGTGGTCCGCCATCGTTCTTCAGAATCAGGGCCACAGACATATCCCTGGATAAATACAATAAATAACATTCTTACAAATACACGTACTGCCATTAATATTTACAACTCATCTACTAGAAATAGTTTAAGATGCATTCATACTTAAAATAACAGCTTTAAAATCAATTCCAAAAAATATTTAAAGTGTTCTTTACTTGCTGCTATATCTTTGATTAAGTACTGTAAAACAACACATAAAAATTAACATGTGCATACAAAATACAGTTACTAGCATTTTTGTCACCATCAGTCATACAGAAATAAGAACAATTTGTATGAAGATGTACAAAAGAAGAATAAACGTGCTTGTAATTAATTTAGAACTATACAATAATTTATTGAAGTATATGATGTGTTTGCCAGAAAGTTTACGACAATGAGGACACACCGTGGTTTTGAAGGTGAGGCAGCTTCAGTATCCAGACCATTTCCACCAACCGGAGCTGTTCTCTCATCAAACTGGAAACAGAAACCAGAAAAAAGGCTTGCAGGCACATTGTAATATACCAAAATATGCACATTTTAATACATCAAAATACCTACAACCTACATACAGTTACTTTGTTAATTAACAGTCAAAGATTACAACATCAATTTTTTAACTTCAATTTATTTTGTAAGAGTTATTTCCCTTCAAACATAAATAAAATTACTTTTAAAAACATTAATGCATGTGAACCATAATTTAAAAGAGTATGTTGAATGAATAATATTAGCATTTATATAACACACATGTATATATATATATATATATATAAGTTAATTAATTTAAACTTTCCTTTTGTGCTTGTATCCAATTCAGGTTTAAATACACTGTCCTGGCCACACACCTCAGGTATCTGAGCTGCCTGTTCAGGACTGTGGTTAATGTTTAAGTTGTTAAGGAAAGTGAGGTCAACCTTCACAATTTAAGGGGAGCTATCACTTTGGTTCCCCATCACCCTGGCTCCCCATCATTCCCCTAAGATTGGAATGTAATTTTTTTTTAATTTATTGTCCCCAGAAACATAAGCAAGTCAAGGTTGGGATCTTGAATCATTTGAATCAATGTAATTTTTTGCTCCTCTTAGTATGTAAATAAAAAAAGTGTCCTACAAAAGGATCAATGTCCAGCGGCTCCCCCTAATCAAAGTTATGGGAGCAATTAATCAATCCCATCAATTGCTTTCACAGTGATATCTGGGAAGTTCTTGTAGTAGC
>JAECMU010225175.1:0-10124 GCA_016106625.1 Dracogyra subfuscus | reverse complement strand
TATATGAAATTTAGATAACCCTATTCTTATCGAGTCTTACCCATTAATTGTTGGTCCCATCACGAGGAATTCGGACCTCCCCCCGCCCCATTCAATAGCCTGCGTACGGGCCCGATATACTTTCTTTATGCGATAGAACCAACTAGCCTAGTTGTGCGCCAAACGGCGGCCCAATGACACCTATTTCCCCCAACCTTTTACAGTTACCGGCCATTCCATATAACACGTGTAAAAGAGGGAATTAACACTCATGCACGGTGTGGTGATTTGCTTCTTTCGGGAGTCGAAAAGTCTGAAGTCTGTGTATTAGAGACGTCTGGTGGTTTACTGCGAGGCAGGCAAAACAAGACTGTAAAAGAGAAATGCTTTGCATACTTCGGATTGTGGTTAGGTTGTGGGGAGCATAATTATATATGTAAAAAAAAAAAAAAAAAAAAAAAATTGTTTGCTTTTCAAGCCTGTAACACATTTTAAAAAAGAAGGAAAAAAAAAAAATGTTTAATGATGGGGACCTAGGGTCTATGCCTACACAGTTTTAATTCAGTATGTGAGTAAATGAATTCTAGGTTATTTGATTTCATTATTCATAAATACAATCGGATAGGATGGTTTGAGGGTTAAATTACATATTACCTAATAGGCCTATATATTTTGATAATTATATTTTATTTTAGAAATTGAAATATACAAAATATACTATGTTATAAAGGTCTTATTTCATCCGCCTTATTATTTTATTTTTGAACGTACTGTATTAAACACTGGGTGGGGGGAGGGGGTGCCCAGAAAGTGAAAATATAAAACAATAAATATAGCGTGAATGAATCCAAGCTTCAGACTGCTGGTGTTTCTCCACTCCCGCTGATCGGAATTTATCAATATCATAAGTTTTAGAATAATAATTTAATAATTTAGCTGTTAAAAAATATGTCAAAGCGTCAAAGTTTTTTTTTTTTTTTTTTTGTTTTTAAATTAAACTTATAACATATCTAAAGTGGGTTTTTGGTATATTTACACTCAAAACACTTTTTTACAATAAAAAACGTCACTAAAGTAATACCTGTTGTTCGAAACACACCTGTTAATCGTGATTGCAGCTTCATAAAGTCTAAAATATCTTCTGTCCCGAATTTGTGAGGTTTTTTGATTAGGAAATGTGGGTTTTTCTGTTAAATATTATAAAGCAGGGTTTTGGTATATTTACACTAAAAAAACTTTTTCCCAATGAAAAAACGTCACTAAGTAATACCTGTTGTTCGAAACACACTTGTTAATTGCGATTGAAGCTTCATAAACTCTAAAATATCTTCTGTCCAGCATTTGTGAGGTTTTTTGATTAGGAAATGTGGCTTTTTTTCTGTTAAATATTATAAAGCAGGTTTTTGGTATATTTACACTAAAAAAACCTTGTTCGCAATGAAAAAAACGTCACTAAGTAATACCTGTTGTTCGAAACACACTTGTTAATTGTGATTGGAGCTTCATAAACTCTAAAATATGTTCTGTCCAGCATTTGTGAGGTTTTTTTTATTAGGAAATGTGGGGTTTTTTCTGGTAAATATTATAAAGCAGGTTTTTGGTATACACTCAAATAACTTTTTCCCAGTGGAAAAACGTCACATAAAGTCTAAAATATCTTCTGTCCCGAATTTGTGAGGTTTTTTTATTAGGAAATGTATGTTTCCCTGGTAAATAATTAAAGCGGGTCTTTGGTATATTAACACTCCAAAAACTTTTTCCCATTGAAAACACGCCACTAAAGTAATACCTGTTGATCGTAACACACTTGTTAATTGTGATTGGAGCTTCATCAACTCTAAAATATCTTCTGTCCCGCATTTGTGAGGTTTTTTGATTAGGAAATGTGAGTTTTTCTGTTAAATATTATAAAGCGGGTTTTTGGTATATTTACACTAAAAAAACTTTTTCCCAATGAAAAAATGTCACTAAGTAATACCTGTTGTTTGAAACACACTTGTTAATTGTGATTGGAGCTTCATAAACTCTAAAATATCTTCTGTCCCGCATTTGTGAGGTTTTTTGATTAGGAAATGGGGTTTTTTTTTCTGGTAAATATTATAAAGCAGGTTTTTGGTATACACTCAAATAACTTTTTTCCAGTGAAAAAATGTCACTAAAGTAATACCTGTTGTTCGAAACACACTTGTTAATTGCGATTGGAGCTTCATAAACTCTAAAATATCTTCTGTCCCGCATTTGTGAGGTTTTTTTATTAGGAAATGTGGGTTTTTCTGTTAAATATTATAAGCAGGTTTTTGGTATACACTAAAAAAAACCTTTTTCCCACTGAAAAAAACGTCACTAAAGTAATACCTGTTGTTCGAAACACACTTGTTAATTGTGATTGGAGTTTCATAAACTCTAAAATATGTTCTGTCCAGCATTTGTGAGGTTTTTTGATTGGGAAATGTTTTTTATGGTAAACATTTTAAAACAGGTTTTTAGTATATTTACACACAATTTTTTTTTTCCCAATGAAACAAACACCACTAAAGCTATACCTATTGTTCGAAACACACCTGTTAATTATTTTGTATAGTACAATAGTATAATATAAGCAGCATACCAATACAAAAAAAGTGTGGTGTCTTGGTATATTTTTGGGTATCTTGTGGGTAAACAGTCGGACCCTAAAATCTGTCCTTTTCCGTATTTTACAAACTAGGCGGAAACGGACGTATGCATATGTTTAGGAATAACAACAATATTTGTGCTTCATGTAAATTTTAAATCATATAATATTGACAAACTGTCAATAAAGTATATGAAAAAAACTTATTGGATACAATTTGGGCGGAATTAATGTTTTTGTGAGGTTTTTTGATTGCGAAAAGGTTTTTTGGTTGTAAATATGCCAAAAACCAGGTTTTTGGCATATTTCGAGTGACCGCTCACTGAGACCAAAAAATACTTACTTTGAAACAATCTTCACTTTGAATTAAAGGAAAAAAAGTCCGACTATTTCAGCATGGCGACGTTCTAAAGTGAAGATTGGAACCTTTTTCAATAATTAATTCTAAAATTGCCTTAATGAAAAACTCAAAAAAATAGGTTATTAATTACTAAAAAATATCTGTTATATATTTTGCTATTCATTTATTAAAGCAAAAACATTAATTACATTTATGTTTATTTCGATAATTTTTTTTGTCTTTAATGTAAAAAAAGTGCCCTGAAAATACCCCCAAAATGTTTTGTCTACCATTTTGCCACATTTCTAGGGAAAACACTAGACTTATTGTAATGTTAAAATTGTTAATGGATGGAATTATGTTATAGGTAGAAAGATTATCATTCTTGGAATCAATTGATATAGGTTTTGTGATGTAAATATAAAATATAATGTATTTTTTTGGTTTTACAGCTGTCGTTTTTAGTGAGTGGGGTGGGGTATTTGATTGCTTGGCATTGCCAACCCTTCTTCAGTATATACCACTGGTTGAAAATTAAAGGGAGAGGCTGTGCGACCACCACTCTTCCCCACCCCCTTTCCAAAAAAAGCAACAACAAAATTTTTAATAAAAAGGAAAGCTTGGTTACTGTATATCATTGTGTGTTGGACGACTTTGTGGAAAGACCAACCCCGTATTCTATCTCTCAGTATCTGGTATAGAAATGTTGGTATGATGTACAAGCTGATTCATGTTTTATGTAATTGGAACTGTGTCCGAACAGGAGATAATGGAGATCTGACATTTGTTTTGGTGAACCAGTCAAAGTTTAAATATTATTTTAATAGAGATTTCAAAACATCTGAAAAATAATAAAGAGTTTTTAAAGTCATACCAAACGTGAAATGGGGCATCATAACATGAAGTCTGGCGACAATACACATTTACAACATCTAGTATACCACCATACAGGGTATGCACTTGACTCATTCAATCAAGTGGTACTAACTAAACACCCATTAACTCCATCCAAGACCCAAATGCCCATGTGAAATAGTGGCAGATAATGCTTACAAGTACATGTTATATACATTTTGCTGACAGCAGTCATTTTTATTTGGCAGCAAAAAAATGCCATCGATGATGTCCCTTATCAATGTCAGTTTATATTTGACCAATCATTAGATTCGAGCCCTGCATATATGTTACATTTACATGTACTTAACTGTTTTTACTAGGCTATGTGTTGTCCTCATGTTAATGTTAAGGTTATTAAGATTAAAAATTTCCAAATGATCTTGATTTGTTTTTCCTTTACATATAATACATTAATTTACTTGTAATGAACTGTTTTTACTAGGTTACAAGGTGTCCTCATTGGGTATGCCAATATGAAGTTGATGCAGACCTGTGGAATTGTTCTGGATGATGATCCATATGTTCACTTCAACATTCAAGTTGACTTCATTGTGTTCAAGCCGAGAATTGGCAGTCAGATGAAAGGCACTGTCAACAAGACCAGTGTTGATCATGTCGGTTGTCTGGTCTATGGACATTTTAATGCTTCCATTCCAAGACCCAGGGTCAATGGAACCATGTGGAAAGGTAGTGAACTCAAACCTGGAGACAAATGTGTGCTTGTTGTTGATCACATATTTTCACGCAACAGAGTCCTGTCAATGAATGGACACTTGTACATGTGAGTACTTTTGAATTTTATCTCAGAAAATCCTTATTTTGAAAGTTAGAAATGTTTAGTTTTTACATGGGGACCTACATGTACGTGTTTGTTATAAATAGATGTTGATGAAAATGGCACAAGTTTAACATATATATTTGCTGTTGAAACAAGTGGTAAATGTTATCTTCAAGTGAGAAGAAGGGCAATATTAATACAACTCCATGACTCAAACTTAATGGCTACATCACTGGCAAGTGCCAGTAGCTTTACTGATGGCAGATTTTGAATGTGCCACTGGATACATAGAGGATGATAAACGAGTTACCAGTTATTATCTAATTTATCACCCGAGTGAAATAATTTACAATTGTAACGAGTATTGCTGTCACTGTCAGTTAAAAGGATAATTGTTGTGTGTTTATTTGTTGCAACAGTTACTGGTAAATTGTCATACGTGTAGGTAAGTATTTTGCCTGCAGCAAAAATCTTTCAAAATTGCCATATAGGTAACAAATGTTTAAATTCATGCACTTCAAATCTAACTACATGTAGATGGAATATTTTATTTCTTTCACATGCATTTAAGAGAACTTATTTATTATTTATATCATAGTTCAAAATGAACACTGAGCTAATGTCAATGAGAACTAGGTATTTCGTAACATGTCATACCATGCTTATTTCATACTATCCCGTTCGTACCATACAGCATGGTCATTTCATACTACATGTATATAGTCAGTTTAGTGTATAATCTAAAAAAAGTTAAAGGGTCTCTTTTTGGTGAATTGAGAAAAACTAAATGTTTCAAATAGAAAAAAGAGGATTCTCAATAATATAACCAATACATTGATCAAATTTGTGTTCCAGTTTTATATAATTTGTGTTCCAGTTTTATATAATTTGTGTTCCAGTTTTAAACATGTATACATGTATATGTATTCATCATCTATTTGTACCTATCAGAGTTCTAAAGCGTATACAAACACTAGTGTTTTATTTATTTTAAAATTAAATGAATATTTAAGTACATGTTTGTCAATGTCTCTTTCATTTTTAATGTTTTGTACATTTTAAGGTGATAACATCAATACATTTATTAAAGATGGAATGTTTTGGGGGAAAGGAAATAACCACTGCATGATGTTGCTTATATATACATGTAACGTTTATGATATATTGTGCAAAGTGGTTATCCCATAAGGGATTAAATCTTCTTACACTTGTATAGTTGATGCAGTTTATATCATTGGTGTGCGGGCAGCGTGGCCCAGTGGTACAGTGCCCGCCTGATGCGCAGTCGGTCTAGGATCGATCCCCGTCAGCTGACCACTGGGTTTTTTTCTCGACATAACCATATGTCTGACGCCGATATAACCGTAATTAAAATGTGTTGAGTGCGTCGTTAAACAAACCAACCAACAATATCATTGGTGTATACACAAAGTTACATATGTATAATTATTTGACACCTAAAAATTTTTTATTCTCAAACTGACATCAAATGTCTCAGAGCTTGATGTCATTGTCATGATTATATCACTATTCAAAATGGTAATAATATATATGACAATTGTAGGCCACTAAGCAAGTTTTGCTCCCATTCTACACAATGCAATTTTTTATTAGACAAAGACACACACCCTGCAAATTCCCATGGAGATTGCTGTGGAGTTTTTCACTCTCCACGGCACTTTTTATGCTGTGGACTATAGAATTATTTTCCATTTGTTTATGTTTACTGTGGGCATTTTTTTAATTGCAGGGGTGAAACATCAATATAATGGGTTCAGACTTCTGCTGTTAACTTGTATTAATGAAAATAATCCTTTCATACCAAAGTCATTTCATAAGTCAGGCAACAAAATAAGTTGAGAATGGATGTTCAGGTTACCAAAGGGTAATTCATTCTTGTGAACAAAAACACCACCACCTAAGTTCTAACTTTTGATCAACTGTATGCTATTTAAATATAAATTATCCAAACAAGTATTCAGTATGATAAGAACAGTAATATGCATTTTATAAATATTGTAAAAGCACTGACACACGTTTGTAAAAGGCAAGCACTTGAAGTTTTTTTTTTTGCTGTCTTTGCTGTGCTATGTATCGAATACTGGAACTATATATAGTATAACAGAAATCAAGCTAAGAGACATACATGTATGTATAAAACAATAATATATATCTGAAATGTATCACTCAGTAATTATACTTTTAAAATAAACATTGAAAAAGTAATTGATTTACATGTCAATAAATAGTAAATTTTCTGTTTAACATCAGTATAGTTTATGTTGATTTTGATTAAATACATGTACATGTTGTACAAAATCAACTGGTAATGGATACGGTACATATTTTACATGTAGCTACTTTTATACATAAAATTATACATAAATATTTAATTACATTTAAGTTTTTACTTTTGGTATTGTAGCTGATGGGTTCCTTTACAGTGTAGCATAACATATATATATTGTAATTCTGTTTTAATTTTCATAAATGGGCTTTTTGAGGTTATATTTACTGTGCAATACTGGAACAGTTACTAGTATATAACTAAAATCAAGCTAAGATGTGTATAAATAATGAATTTATAAGTCTGAAATTCATCATTATCATTCAATAATTGTATTTTTTAATTTTAGTTTTAATAAAAATAAATTAATTGTTATGTATAGTTTTGGATCTTGAAAACACAGTCTATCCAAACTTGTACATTGTCAAATTTTGCTTCTATTGATGTTTTAACACACATGCTGTAGGCCTATGCATGCTTATATATATACTGAACCCAAAATGAAACTTCCTGTGAGTTTGACAGCAGAATTTGGAAAGGTTAAAACCAAACCAAAATATGTTTATATTTATACTGAGAGAGTGTTCTATGGTGCAAATGTTTGGAAAGAAATATTGCAAAACATTTTACAATAGAAGGAAGAATTTATTGATAAAATGTGGTAGGGATCATAAACAAAAATCACACATTAATATCGCATATGGCCACCTCGCAAACTGATGACTATTGCATTGCCGCCACATGGAACTAACAATAATGTTCCATTCCTCATTTAATGCTTGTCGAAGTTCATTGATGTTTGACAACAGGTTGGGTCGAGATAGTGTAAGTTGCTGGTATGTCCTGTCTGATAAAATCATGTTCAAAGATTCCGAATAGCAAAGCTAGAGGTTTCATCAGCTCTACTAACCTCTTTTGTTGACATACATGTACCAGCATCGAGCATCCCGATAGCATGTCAGGCCCATATGTTGATTTTTATTATTTTAAATTCGCACCCACGCTTTTTATGAACATCTATAATATATATATATATATATATATATATTTATATATATATATATATATATATGGTGTGTGTTTTACAATAAAGGGACCAATTTATGATTCAGTATGTTATCCTATTCTGTAAGGAAATATTGTGGCCCAACACATCACTGTTTGGTTTGTGTTGATGCATATGGGTCACACCTAACTGTGTAGTATAAAACAAACCCATATATATATGGTGTTCATAAAAAAAACACCAATTAATTTTGTAGTCAGAAAGAATAAAACATAAAATTAAATTTATAAATTTATTAAAATTTATACTTTTTTTTTTTATATGCCTAGAATACCAAAACATTTATGTGAACATGTAGGCCCGTACGTAGGATGTTTAATGGGTGGGTGCGAATTGCTGATGGATGGATGCGAATTTAAAATAATAAAAATCAACATAAAAATAACCCCTCAAAACAACAACAATTACGTAACGTTATTTCAGATCTCTCATTTCATTAAAAGGTGAACACCGAGTCAATTAGTGGGTTAAATTAAGGCACTTTTGTGGTAGATTTCCATTTCAATTTTCACTGAAATATTCTTTTGTTAATAAAATGCATTGACCATGTTTTATGTTAAAATGAACGTGGTTTGCAGACAATTCAGTTCTCTTTAAAATGTGAGTTATTTTATAAAAACTGGTCATAAGTTATTGCAATTTATGTATAGTATAGTTATGCTTTTAAATATGTTCAGTTGATTGGTTATGGACAGTATCAGATGTCACATCCAGTCATGATCAGTAGATGTACAACTGATGAAATGGAAATTATTAATAATCATCTCAAACATTTTAAAACTGTATGTTTTAAATATAGCAAATGTTATTTGTTTTATTGGAAACCTTTTATAGTTATATTCAAAGCTGAATGATTTTTTTCTTCAAATTTATGATTACCATTGGGTTTTAACAAGGTTACTGTTTACTTGGTGTTAACAAAAATACCATTTTTTTAATTATTGTTTCATGAATATTTTCAGCTTAAAGGTGCTCAGTCACATATGGTTGGCCCAATTATTGACACAACAAAGTATTATATGACAATACAGGGTTCGAACTTAACGGTCGCCTGATCACCCCTGGTGACTTAAAATGACGACGGGCGACTGAAAACCCACAGTAAGGTTGCCCACCTGACGACCAGTTTGAAAACAAAAATCGTGTTTTCTCTTATAATCTGTTGCAATATTGTTTTTTTTTTTAGAAAATATTATTCAGGCAAGTGAGAATGCTGTCACCACTTGCCCGGATGGCAACTCAAAAAACAAGTTAAGCGCAGACACTGGCAATATATACATTTTGATTTGTACCTAAAAGTACTTGATTGAACCATCTACACAACTAGTATATTCCATTTATTATGATATTTTATAAAAATAATTGAATTATGTAAGTGGTCCATAATGCAGAGAAAAATAACAGATATTTGGAGAGCATACATGTAGGTGTGATATATTATTTTGAGTCACGTGACAGGCATCCCCCGAATAACTGCAATGTCAGAAACGATTTACCAATCTCTTGTAATGAGAATGCTTTTACTGTCCTCTTCGACATAGGGTAAATAGAAACAAATAACAATGAAAATAAGTTGTTAATAATTAATAAAAGCATGTACTGAATAATAATAAGCTTATACATTAATTTATTGTAGTAACAGAAGCATGTTAAACGTCAACAATCCCGAATAGTTAGGCATTTGCATCTATAGGTAAATTTATCGTTAGTCATACTCAAAAAACTCTAAACAGATGGATCACAAAGACATTAATTTTTCACCTTGTCAGATTCCTTTTATGTAAAATACGCCATAACAGCTGACTTGGGAAGGAATTGATACATTTTGAAAGAATACTCGATGTGACTATATATAAGACGGCCATGTATATAACCTCCGCTAACAAAGGCTGGCTATATTCACAGGAAAAATGTATATATATATATATATTTTTTTTTTTTGGTTTGTTTAACGACGCACTCATCACATTATAAATACGATTATATCGGCGTCGGACATATGATTGTGTCGAGAAAAAACCCAGTGGTTAGCTGACGGGGATCGATCCTAGACCGACCGCGCATCAGGCGGGCACTGTACCACTGGGCTATGGAAAAATGTATATACCGTATATTGCCGTGTATTAGCCGACTCCGTGGATAAGCCGACCCCTTAGTTTGACC
>JAECMU010225119.1:0-16822 GCA_016106625.1 Dracogyra subfuscus | reverse complement strand
GAGAGAGAGAGAGAGAGAGAGAGAGAGAGAGAGAGCGCTCTGTCAGCTTTGTCCAACACCTCTATGCACATTGTAAGCAAACACTTTAATTTCAGTTGAATTGTTTCTTCCGTTTTTAGGCCATAGCCCATTTAGAAACAACAGGTGACATATGAACGACCCTTTGTTCAATAATTAATATAGACAACTAAAAAACAAATTATTTTGCTGTACATTATTTCATATAAGTCAACAAAGTAACTTGTATCCCAGTATTATAGTTTTGATTCATATTATTTATTTTCATATTTATTATTTTCGTGTATTACCATACCCCACTCTCACCCACATACACACTCTTTATCAACGTTTAGTCAGCTTATGATTGTTGAACAGCTGGACCTTTTTGCAGGTGAAATTATCCAAAATATTACTATATGAACATCATAGTTATAATCTTCATTGCATTTACATTACACACCAGATCTGCAGCTTACACCACTTCTTTCCTTTCTTAACTGTAGTGATTTAGCTAAATAAATACCTAAACAGTTTAGTGCATTTTCTGCTGAAGTGTACGACAGGCATTTCTCTATGGAGGAATTGCAGGATGCTCTTCGTAGAGCCCATGATACTTCAGTAGGACCAGATGCAATTCATTATCAGTTATTGAAACATTTACCAGAATCATCTTTGATGGTTCTTTTGAATATTTTTAATAACATCTGGATTTCTGTAGTCTTTCCTTCTGATTGGAGGAAAGCTATTATCATTCCTATTCCCAAGCCTGGTAAGGATCCAACTAATCCTATTAGTTATCGCCCTATCGCTTTGACAAGTTGCATTTGTAAAACCATGGAACGAATGATCAATCGTAGACTTGTCTGGCATCTTGAATCTTGCTCACTAACGTGCAGTGTGGGTTCAGATCTAGACTTAGCGCAGTTGATCATCTTGTTAGATTTGAAACGTTTTGTAGGGAAGCTTTCATCCATAATCAGCACATGGTTTCAGTGTTTTTTTTTATTTGGAGAAAGCTTACGATACTACGTGGAACTATGGGATTTTAAACGACCTCCATGGCATGGGCCTTAGAGGTCGACTTCCTATTTTTATATCTAAATTTTTGAGAGATACTAGTAGATCTTTTAAAGTCAGGGGGGGTCGACTTTGTCCGACATTCACCCTCAGGAGATGGGTGTGCCTCAAGGTAGTATCCTGTCTGTAACTTTATTTTCTGTGAAGATTAACAGTATCACCCAGTGTTTAACACCTGGTGTGGATTGCTCGTTATATGTCGATGATTTTCAATTTGCTATAGATCGTTCATTATGAGTATCACTGAACGTAAGTTGCAGCTTTGTTTGAATAAACTTCAGCAATGGCCAACTGACAATGGTTTTCGATTCTCAAAGTCAAAAACGGTTTGCATGCATATCTGCCAGAAACGAGGTCTCAAATTAGATCCACAGTTGTTTCTGGACAAAAATCCAATCCCAGTTGTGGAGGAGACTAAATGTCTGGGCTTATATTGACACGAAACTATCTTTTGTGCCCCATCTTAAATATTTTAAAAAGAAGGGCTTGAAAGCCCTCAATATTTTAAAAGTTTTTGGTAATACAGAATGGGGAGCAGACCGCAAGGTTATGCTCCGTCTGTATATATCTTTAATTAGATCAAAACTTGACTATGGATGCATTTTGTATGGGTCGGCACGCAAGTCTTACTTGCAGATGCTAGATCCTATACACAATCAGGCACTTAGGCTTTGTCTTGGTGCGTTTAGAACATCTGTAGAGAGCTTGTACGTCGATGCACACGAACCTTGTTTGGCTGCTAGACGTGCAAAGCTTTCTCTACAGTATGCGACCAAGATCAAATCATTACCGAAACATCCTACACAGGATGCAGTGTTTGACAATAAATATATGAAGTTGTTTGATGCCAGGCCTAATGCTATTCGTACATTTGGTCTTTGCATTAAGCGTTTTTTATCGCTTTCCAACATTGATTTATCAGACACTTTGGAAACCCCTTCATATTTTGTTTTACCACCTTGGTGTATGACACCACCTAAGATTGTGTTTGCTCTTTCGCATCTGCAGAAAGATCGTACAGATGCTGTGATATATATACATATATAAGCAATTGTTCATGGAAATTGAAGACCGGTATCGTGATTACATTCCTGTGTACACAGACGGTTCACGGGATGGGAATTATGTGGCTTGTGCTACAGTCTTTCCATCAGACAGTATTATTTCCATGAGACTGCCCGACTCGGCATCAAGTTTTAGTGCTGAAGTTTGGGCGGTCATTAAAGCCTTAGACGAAATCAAAGATTCTAATACATCCAAATTTATTATTTTTATAGACTCACTTTCGTGTCTCCAAGCTTTACAAAATATGAAGTTGGACCATCCCTTAATTGGGATGGTGATACGAGAGTGTGTATTTTTATCTATTGCCTATAAAGATGTTGTATTTTTTTGGTTGCCAAGCCATGTTGGTATTAGGGGTAATAAAAGGACAGATTATGCTGCCAAGTCTGCTTTGGATTTGCCTCATGCCAGGGTTGGTGTCCCTTATAGTGATTTTAAACATAACATTAACCAGTTTATCTTTTCGACTTGGCAACATGATTGGGACGGTGCGGTTGCGAACAAGCTTCATGCCATCAAGTCAGTCTTGGGAGTGTGGCAGTCCTCCTATAGACAGTACAGAAAGGATGAAGTAGTCTTGTGTTGTGCCCATTAATTTATCTTGAAGAAAGATCCTCCACCTCAGTTTGAGCACTGTCAGTGTACTCTGACGGTTCGCCACATTTTAGTGGAGTGTAAGCATTTGTAACAAAATGTGATGGAATCCTTTCGATTCCATCCAGAATAAGATTTACAATTTCTTAGTGATACAGACTTTTATTCTAAATTTTAATTTTATTTATCTGTGATATTTGTATTTTTGCACAGTCCTTTACACTGTGTTTTTATTTGAATTTTGAATTTTTATATTCATGTTGATCATCACTTTGCATTGCATTTACCATAGTTTGACACTGAATAGCCGATGTATTTTTCGGGCTGGGTGTCGTTAAACATTCATTCATTCATTCATTCATTTAGTGCATTTTCATTTCTTGTAGATATCAATTCATTAAAAGTATACAAGGATCTATTTCAAGGTATATACATTCCTCTTGAAGTTTCGCATAGTGGACAATTTGTAATACAAGGGAATTCGTTTTCTACTTCTCTTTTATTACATAATTTACAAATCATATCCCTTTTATTTAAACCTATATCTCTACATTCGTCTACCGCTAGACCCACTCCTCCCATTCTAATCAGTGTTACGTCTTTTTATACATGTCAAGTGCAGAAGATGTAAGATAAAATTCAGGTTCTATATTTACTTTATATTTACAATATACATCATACCTACTACTAGAATTAATTTTCGTAATCCAGTGTTGTGTTTGAATATTGTTTACTCTTTGTTTGAATGTGGCTAAACATAATGACTTATCGCCAACATCTTGAGATATCCACGCATATTCTAAACCTAAAGAAAACATTTTTAAAAATATATATCGAGGGGTTAGTGCTGGAACCCATTATATGGTGAATTATACAAAAATGAGTTAATAATCTTGTTAGCATTATGGGAATGTGTACTATCATTTCACAATGTCTCATTCAAATCAATCATTTATTTATGCTTTTATACACCAGAACCCAAAACAATTATCTTTTATGTCCATTTCCACCAGTGGCCAAAACCATGTTTTCAGCACTACCTTGTTCTGCGTCTCTAGACTTTTGTAGTATCACCCATAGCTGACAGACATAACACGTTAGCTGACAACACTGGATTGTGGTGGACATCACATTCATTTTTATCATTAAACTGGCTGTCACAAAGAATAAAATGTAGACAAGAGGAACAATGTATACAAAATTGGAATAACAGTATATCGCTCTCCTCTATAGGTAAAACATATAAACTTTTCAAACAAAGTCTTGCTTTTGAAAAATATTTTAATATTATACCACATAAATTATGGACTATAATTGTAAAATTTAGAACGTCAAACCACTATCTGCCAGTTGAAACCAGACGTTGGAATAATATCCTATGGGAAGATAGAATATGTAAATTGTGTGATATCAATGAAATTGGAGACGAATTTCATTATTTGTTCAAATGTAATTATTTTGAAAATTCTAGGAAACAACTTTTACAACCTTATTATTATAAACGACCTAGTTCATATAAATTCAGTCAGCTTAAAGGATAAAAGAATAGGTACACTGAAGAAGTTAGCAAGCTTTATAAATGGTATTACAAAGGTTTTGAAACGCCCACGACCACATGCATTTTAAGTCTCAAACTTTTTAAGAGTATCTAAGACATATTTAGCTCCTCTCTGTATATCTATATTCCCATACACAACTGCATTCAGAGTTTAAGCTAAAATGAAATCTGTGAATATTTAAGTATAAAATTGGTATAAAGCTAAATTCAAAACACAGTTGTTATATCAATTAATTGTCAGTTTTATATAATTATTTATCCTGTTCGGTGAATCAAAATCGCAACTGAACATATTTGTTCTATATAAATACATAGCAAGTAAATTTCATTATCCAGCTTAAACACTGTACAATTTGTATGTGCATAATATGTCATATCTGGTACCGTATATTTTAATATAAATGCTTTCTACTTATTATTTATACAAGCCTCCTGTAAACCATCCTGTCACATATATGTATTATATTGTGTACAATCCTCATATGCCGCTGCTGAACGACCTGAGTGAATAAAATGTTCTGTTCTGTTCTGTATGAGAAGACAGAATCCTTGGCGACATACCACATGACACGCTAATGACCAGTGCTAGCTCTAAGTGTTTACACCCAGCGATGGTGTGTTATGTAAACTATCTCTGGCTGGGTGTTATGGCTTACAAAGAAATAACAACTCTGGCAGAGGTAGCTAGAAGTAATTGTTTACGCACCACGATGACCAGTCAGTGGGTGATAATCTGAGATGGACTGCAGACAATGGGAGGGGAGGGGGAGTTTGTAGTGCTTAGACATCTGGAATGCGGTATAATGTGTGTGTTGATAATTAGTTCTGATTAAACTGAGTGCATTTGCAGAGTTCATTTAGTTATATAGAAGAAGCACACATTTCAGAAGAATTAACTGAAAGGAGACAATGTCATAGAGAAACTGGTTTGTTAAGTTAACCATGGTTTAAAAATATCATGTGCTGCGCTTTAATTGAATATTTATTTCCTTTCCATGCCAGTATCCAACTAGTCATCAAACCTTAACGGGCACATTTATGTATTGGGGTAGTCAATCTTTTATATTGGAGTGGGGGGGGGGGGGTCAGGTGGAGGACACTGCTTTTACACAGTCGTTATAAAAGTTAGTATGGTGGGGGAAAAGAGGTATATTTGAGAAGGCAAGGCCCTCTTGTGTTGAATCCCCGGCTACCAGGCTGCCAGTGCATTTGAAGTATATCAATCAATCGAATTTTGTTTCAATACAGTTACCCTTAGTGTTATTACTAGCATAATGAAAATATACTCAACAAAATTAATTAAAGGCCAGTCGACTTTTGATAATTATTTACTAAAGTCATATAATTCCAGTAAGTTTTGATCACAAATAATTTCTAAATATTGTTTGGACACGATGAGTTTTGTGCACTTTTGTAAAATCTACAAAACTCTGCATTCTGCTAGGAATTGTTAAACGTTGATTTGTAAATATATTTGTCATTTTGTTATATCTAAAGTGCTGTTTATATCATTAAGTTGTAGAACATGTTTTAGAACATGTCAAAATGTAGACACTTTACAACGAAAGAAAATGTTTAAGGGAAAATGCCGAATATAACAACTGGCCCTAAATCTATTTTATTTAGTTAAATTAATGTGTATGTAAAGTGATTACATGTATTAACACATATTAACTGTTGAGTAACACTTTTAAATCGGTCAGTAGTTCAACACTACAGATTTCTTTGATAGTTTACATTTCATGTAATAATTAGTGTAATAAATTTCATGTAATAATTAGTGTAATAAATATATTTGTTATAACTGGTATCATAGCTTACATTTCGTGTAATAATTAGTGTAATAAATATATCTGTTATAACTGGTATGATAGTTTACATTTCGTGTAATAATTAGTGTAATAAATATATCTGTTACAACTGGTATGATAGCTTACATTTCGTGTAATAATTAGTGTAATAAATACATCTGTTATAACTAGTAATAATAATAATAATAATAATAATAATAATAATAATAATAATAATAATAGGCCCGGAACAAAACATGAACAAAATACAAAACAATATAAGGAGTTACAAATGATATTGTGTGCAAACACATACACCTTAACACAAATAGCTATGTTCGAAAGTTGAGTACCAATATTGTTTTGTTAATCTAAAACCTTAAAAATCTTGTTCATTCCTTTTGTATTAGATTATGTTTTCAACATGTTTGACAGGCTAGCCTGTGTATGTATACATTGTATTGTTATAAATGCAAGTTAATATGTAAGGTTTAGTTAGTTAATGTATTTCTTTTTTGAAAACCTGTATAAATAAAATAA
Source organism: Dracogyra subfuscus (assembly GCA_016106625.1). NCBI lineage: Eukaryota > Metazoa > Mollusca > Gastropoda > Neomphalida > Peltospiridae > Dracogyra > Dracogyra subfuscus. The sequence continues at coordinate 10,198 of JAECMU010225119.1, read as the reverse complement.
GCTATATCAGATGCCAGTTCATTCGGTGGGTCCATTAGGGTACAATACAGATTACTGAAGTTGGTATTGTATCCCTTTGACTGTATTTTGTTTACAATATCAAGTCTTAGTGTGTTATAAAATGGACATACATGTACCACAAGAAAATGTCTTTAATTTTCTGTTTGGTTTAGCGAACATTTTGTACATTGTTGTTTATCGGGAGGTATGTTAATGCATCTCCCCCTTTCAATTTCAAGAGGATGTGTACCTATTCGTAAACTTGTTAGGGCTTTCCTTGTTTTAATATTTTTAACATATAGCAAATAGTCCGATAGTTTAATGATATGTTTTATCTCGCCATATGCTTTTAGTTTGTGATATTGTTCTGTACACTGCAGGAATAGAGTTTGAAATTTTTCTTTCAAGTGTTTTGATATGCTTGCTATGGTACTCAATGTAGGGGTGTCACTTGTGAGTGGGATGTTTAATGTTTTACTTAAAATATGTTGTACTGAAAAAGACCAGGATACTTTGGAATGTGTTTGCATAAGCATTTTGTCTTCTTGGAAGGCATAGATGAATTTATTACTGTCTATATTTTCTAATTTCATCCAATATGTTATCATGTATTTAGCTGTATTTTGCTGATGTTGATTTATAACTACTGCCAAAAACCATAATTTTAGTTTTTGTTGGATTTACTTTCAATATCCAGTTTTCACAACATATTTTTAGGTTATTTAGTCATTTTGTAGGCCTTTTATTGATGTTTTAAAAATTGCAAGGTCATCCGTAAATAATAAATGTGATATGTAATGTTCATTTAATATTGGAGGTTTAGATTCATCATCCTTCAGATAATGTTGTAAATCATTTAAAAATATATTGAAGAGAGTTGGACTACATACACATTCTTGTTTTACTCCTATTTCCGAAATAATGGGATCTGATATTCCCATTTGAGTTTTCACTTGATATGATGTTTCTTGATACATATGTTTTATTAATCTGTATAATGCCCCATTTATGTCGTCTTTGAGAAATTTGTGAAACAGACCATATATCCACACACTGTCAAATGCCTTACTAAAGTCTACAAAGCATACAAATAGTTTTCTACTGAGAGACTTGTGTTTGTTAATGAGTGTATTTAATATGTAGGTATTGTCAACTGTTGAACGCCCTTTCCTGAAACCAAATTGCGCATCGTCTACGAGATTTCATGTAATAATTAGTATAATAAATATGTCTGTTATTACTGGTTTAAAGGCTTCGCTTTGTTTGATAAACTGTTTTTCGAAAGTTGTAAAGTGCTTCTGGCAACCTGTTACAATACCAGGGAGCCGGATTCTCCAGCACAGTGTAAAAATAAGGTTACTCTGCGCTCAGCGTGAAACTCCTGTCAGGGTTGTGAGTGTCTGCCATTTAGAAATAATCTGTTGTTGTTTACAATTACTTCCTGCTCCAGCACATGTTCAAAGTATTAACAACACAAACCCAATTATGTGTTTAAGAATTGCTGCGAAATTGAAAGTTTACAGTGTGCCATGTGGACTCACTGCAAACTAACATTATTCTTGACTTGAGATTCCAAACAATGTGTCACATATTGAGCTGTAAGAAGAACTGTTTATAAAATAGCTTGCTCTAGCATTCTGGTTGGAGCTGTTTCTGTTCAAGTTCCAGAAGACAGAATAAATTAAATATTTCATCATCTAATTACACCATGATCTGTTATCATTAGCAGACAAAACGTTTATCTTTTATACTAAAACAAATAACTGCTACAATCTAAAAGCAAAATATTTAGTACATTTTAAGTTTCCGATTTTTAAGTGCATTCCAAAGTTTCAAGTGCTGTTTTCTCAGAATGAAGTAGAAAGGAGATAAGTGGTTCTGACACTAACCCCTCGATATATCAGTAGCCCACGTATATCTTCCTGCATTATCTAAAGAATATCACATGTTGTAAGCTTTATGAGGATATCTTAAAGTTGGCATTTGCAACAATTTTATCCAAAATTGTTTACACCCAACGAGACTGTTATGGTATATCAAATATATTCCACTTTGGTACCTATTTACTTACATTTAAAAAGTGTTTACAAGCCACATATTGTACTCTTTCTATACCTTCGAACTGTTGAAAACTCATAGTTCAGATCCATGCAATAAAATAGGTAATACCTGTGTATCAAATATTTTAAAGTAAATATGAAATGGGAATATTTTGTAGTTTGACATTTGTTCTCAAAACCTAGTAATGTCTTTTTACCTTTGACTGGTAAATGACTAGTCACTTTTGCTAAACTTGTTTGACTATTGAAACATATTCCATGATAGATATATTGTGGAACAACATTTAGTATTTCCTTTCCATAATACCAATTTTCATTAAAGCAAAGTTTTCCCCCTCTTCGAAATACTACTACTTTTGTTTTCTGTAAATTTACCATCGGCTTCCATGTTTGACAATAATTATATAGTATATCTAGTTGCTTTTGTAACCCACCCTCCCCTCGTGTATCTGAATGTAAAACAATATCATCTGCAAATAACAATATCATAATTTCTGTAAGATCTGGTGTCATCTGGATACCTCTTTCACAGTACTTGACCATCTCATCACTAAGTTCATTTGTATACACAGAAAACAGCATCGGGCCTAAAACACACCCCTGCCTAAGTGTTAGTCCATCATTTGTTCTGATACATGACATAAAGGTTTTATAAATAGCTTTAACACTGTCTAACCTCACAGACCAATGTCCTGTAGGAAAAACAATAACCTTTTTTTATCTATGCAATCAATTGTTTAAAACAAATAAGTTTTAAAATTAAATTAACAATCTCCCCTCTAATTTACGACTAGGCGCTGTGCTTCCATCAACCTGACTTATAAAACAACATAAATGGCTTGATAGTATAATAAATTATTTAACTAAATATATTTCAATTTTCATCAATAAAACGAACTAGTTACAGTATATTTCTCTGATCAAAAAAAAAAATCCAAAGAAAAATGCTATTATTAAACCTATTGGTAGGATACGTTCGAGCAAAAAGGACCACTCACAATACGCACGTGATCATTGTTGTTTCTTTGGGACTACATAATTGGTCAGTCTGGTGATTTTAGATGGGAAAAGTCTACTTAGATGTTTTAGTATGTCTAAACACAGTGTCTGGAGATCGTCTAAATATACACCTGCCAACCAGGAATCACTGGGATGGTACAAAATGGCTGCGCCCATTATATTAAATACTGTTATATTTAACGGGTTTCTTTTAATTAATTAACTATACAATTATACTTGTTGATTTTAAGCACTAATGTGCATTATATATCGTTGAATATGCATACAAGGTCAAATTTCTTAAATGTTCCTTCCTTTAAGTAGTCATCAAATGATCATACTTGAAATGTGCCTTAGTTGTCTTTTTTTTTCTTTCTTTCTTTTTCCTACTTACGTTGAATCCAGTATCCGTCACTAGGATGGTTAGGTTAAATTGCTCATCAGGGGTGAATGGAAAATATGGCTGGTCAACATCAGCCCCTCTCCAAACTTTACCATCAAAGGCGTCCCGAAGCACTTTCCTTATTACATTTTGATAATTGAAACGCACGTCGATATGCAAAACAATCATTGTGTGGTTATCCTTTTCCAGGTTGAACGAGAATCTGAAACAGCAAGTTAAATTTGTAGATGCTACTTTCATCTTGTAAAAATAGATACTAAGTTTGGTTAATCTACAAACCTGTAACGTTAAGTTACAGCAAAGTGAATCAAGAGTCTATGAAGTTTGAAATGAGGAAATATTGTTTTAAAAGTACACATGACCACGTCTCCATAACAGTTACTTAGAGGAATGTGCGGGTTTATAACCTTTAAAATGTATTCTGTTGCATTACAAACACCAGGATGACCTGAAACAGTTGGGATGAATGGAAATGATCACGCTAAACAATAAAGTCTTGAGTAATGTATGATTTCAATGATCAAAAACGGCTCTAATTGTGAAAATTAAGCCATTGATTTGTTTAATGCAGCGACAATTTCTCCCATATTTTGACTTGCAACTGGTGCACTCTGATTAAAGGGACACACCCTAGCTCTTAAACACTAAGGTATATTTCTTTACTATGCTACTCAAAAGAATTTAAGGGTCAAAAATGTATAACCAAATAAGTTTCAGAGTGTATTAGATTGATGATGTAAACCACCAAATGTTTTATTTATTGTTCCATATTTAAAAAAATAAACCCCACAAATAAACGTCACTGTATACAAGAAATTCACATGACATGCTGTCAAAGTTGAAGGTTGTCAAACATGAATTTTACACATTAGCACATTCGTTTAATAGTGTGTGAATCCACCCCTGGCGCGAATACACTCGACACATCATTGCCTCATGCTGTTGATCAGACGTCTGAAGAACTCTTGGGGAATGGCCTGCTACTCTGCCATAAGAAGGTTGGCCGGAGGGGCATGGCTATCCCGAACTCTCCTGCCTAATTCGTCCCAGGCATGCTCTATTGGGGCCAACTCAGGCGAATATGCTGGCCAATCCATCCTGGCGATATCTTGTTGTCTGAGAAAGTCCGTTACTACCCTGGCGCGGTGGGGTCTGGCATTGTCATCTTGCAGAACTGCCCCGTCGCCAATCTGCGGAAGGCCTGGGAGAACCAACGGCCGGATAATCTCATTCAGATAGCGGATTCCATTCAGATTGCCATCCACCACATAGAGGATGTCCTGTGGTAGATAGAGATGCCGCCCCACACCATGACGCTCCCACCACCGAACCGGTGACGTTGTCTAACGTTAACGTCAGCGAACCACTCCCCAGGACGTCTGTAGACACGAACCCAACCGTCGTTGAACTGGAGACTAAACCTGGACTCATCAGTGAACATCACTCGACCTCACTGAACACGTTGCCACCACAGATGAAGTGTGCACCAGTGACATCTGGCCATTCTGTGACGTGGTAGGAGTGGTGGTTGAAGAGCCTGGCGATGGCAGCGTAGATTATTGGCTCTCAGACGATTGTGTATGGTTTGATCAGACACTCGAGTTTCAGTCACAGTCCGCAGATTGTCACGTAATCGGCGTGCAGTGGTTGTGCGTTGACGTAGAGCCATATTGGTAATGTAGCAGTCCTCTTTATTTGTAGTGCTTCGGGGTCTTCCCGAAAATGGACGATTTCGAACAGAATTCGTTGCTTGGTACCATTGCCAAAGTCGGCCAACGACACTTTGACTAACACCAAGTCTCAGAGCAACATTTCTTTGTGTATTGCCATCCTGAAGCCAAGGAATAGCCCTTCCTCGATCTTCGATAGTCAGTTGACGTCGTACCATTATCGAATTTGGAGTGTGCACCATACACGAACGCAAGCTCCAATTATACGGAAATTCAGCATTGAGAACATGGAATACACGTGCAAGGCGTGCAAATGAACCGCTTTGTGAAAAAGCAAGTTATGGGCACTTAGCAGACCTTTCGCGTTGGCCCTAATTTACGTGCAAATGTAAGCATGTTTTCGCCATTAGAACTAGTCGACAGTGTCAGTGACAGTGGGTTTTAATTCATTTATGGGTTGCTTAGACCCACTTTCGTCAAAATGGAACAATACCATGCGTGACATTATTGTCTAGCTAATATAATTAACTTTCTATAAATAATGTCGAAAATATCGTCTGACCCTTAAATTCTTTTGAGTAGTATATTATTGCCGTTTTTGATAACTGAAATCATACTCTACTTAGATGTTATGGTTTATATTAGTAATTTCCGTACATTCGAAGTGTTTTTGGTCATCCTGGTGTTTTTAATATCTCAAAATGCATTTCTCAGATTTTTTAATGGAGTCGAGTGTTAGTCCTTTTTCAGGGGGTATTTCACCATTTGAACGTCACAGGCTTATGATTCAATAAACTTTAACTTGATCCAAATGTGTTACAGGTTTGTAGACAAATTAAACTTAGTGTTAATTTTTACGGATTCAAACTAGGGTATGTCCCTTTAAAAATAAATCAGCCGTATGAGATGTATGCAACAAACATCGAGTGGTAAAACATTTCATACTAGGAAATGGATATTTGTAGAAGTGAGATTGGAGAGTTGGTCAAGCCTGTCATAACAGTTTGAGCCTAATATATCGACATCACTAGAGCATATTAACTTATTAATCATCGCCTACTGGAAGTGGATCATTTTGTAATTTTGACATAAAATCTTAGAGAGAAAACCCGCTAAATGTTTTCCATTAGTAGAAATGGATATGGACCTCGTTCCACGAAGAGACATTAGTCCTAAGATCACCTTAAATCCATATCCAAAATAAATCAATTGCAATGAGCTTAAATTATTTAATAGGCAGGTGCACGATCACTAGATGATATTATGCCGACATTAGTATGCTATTATGATACTAATAATAATGCCACAACTTACATACAGTAATAATAAGTAGTTTACTATAATGATGAATATACTCGGTATTAACATGCATACTGCAATTACCTTGACTCATTAAAAGGCGTTCCTATTGCCTCTACCTTCCAGCCAACAGTAACTAATCCAGGAACGGGTATATAGCTAGGAGACCTCTGAATAAAAGAACAAATAATATATGTATGGTTAAGTATCGAAAACAAACTCGACGGTTCCTGTAGAATTGGTATACAAACTAGTAACAGCAGACTTCAAAAACAGGCAATATGGGACAGAGGTTACACACAGACAGTTCGAAACCACCAGCATCCTGGTTTCTTATGCGTCTGTAAACCGTGCATTCATTTATCTGTTTGTGTAAGGCACGGCCACACTCGACTGGACTGGTGTTGGCGTCATCTGTAATGGTCAAACGTTCTTTGATCAAATTTCATGTTGAGTAACCTCAATGACGGTCGTGTAAGGGTTGGCGCCGGCTGGGGCGAACGCTACCAAGACACTGCTATGGTACACGTGAAGTTAACCAGTCTCGGTGGCGTAGTGGTTAGGCCACCGGTATACAGGCTGGTAGGTACTGGGTTTGGATCCCAGTCGAGGCATGGGATTTTTAATCCAGATACCCGACTCCAAACCCTGAGTGAGTGCTCCGCAAGGCTCAATGGGTAGGTGTAAACTACTTGCACCAACCAGTGTTCCATAACTGGTTCAACAAAGGCCAAGGTTTGTCCTATCCTGTCTGTGGGAAGCACAAATAAAAGGTCCCTTGCTGCCCATGAAGTGGTGACAGCGGGTTTCCTCTCAAAATCTGTGTGGGCCTTAACCATATGACTGACGCCATATAACTGTTCATAAAATGTGTTTAGTGCGTCGTTAAATAAAACATTTCTTTCTTTCTTTCTTGAAGTTGTATAATAATGTTATGTGGTAGTATTTCCGTGATACACCCCTGCACGTGCTATAACCTCACCGTGGTGCATGGGTGTAACATTCTCTTTGAGAATGACCAATACAGCACAAATTGAAGTTTAGAGTAAAATTTAGTATCCGTAAAAGTCTGTGATATTTGTATTTGTATTTTTGCACAGTTCTTTACACTGTTTTTGTTTATAACTTGAATTTTAGTATTGATGTTATTCATCACTTTATTTATTTGCCGATGTATTTTTCGTGCTGGGGTGCCGTTAAACATTCATTCATTCATTCATTCATTCATTTACCGTGATACACATAACAGATCTCCACTATAGCCTTTTCATCAACCAAAAAAACCCAAACATTACACTCAGTCAGTGAGACGTCTGCATCTAAAAATGTTGCGGGTTTCCTCTCTAAGAGTCTTTTTTCAAAAATATCAAATGTTTGACATCCAAAAGCTCTGTAATTATCATGGATCAAGCCCATCATCAAGTGAACGAACCATCAAGGGGTCTCGTGAGATGACATAAATAACAGATAATCCCTTCAGTAAATGGATTACAGCTGTGAAACCATAGTTGATGTATCATCCATCAAAACAACATTCAAACAACACTATGACCAGAATCGCTTATATCAAATATGTTGAACAAGCACGTGACTCCAGTATTAGACTTCATCTTAAAGAACAAAATAACTTGTTTTCATAAGACAATGCATCCAAAGCAATCAATGACTTCTCATCAGATCTAAACCATGAACGGCAACTGTGAATTATTCAGCAGAATGTAGATTTTGTGTAAGTCTGGAAATAGACGCATGATACACATTTTCAGGCATGACAACCAGGGATTCACTGCGTGCACTTTCAGACATGAATAACAAAATATAAGTTTTTAAAATGACATGTCAGAAATATATGCTAACGGTTAAGATCATACCGTCATAGTCAATTTACTGTGTCCCAAATGTTGTGCAACATTTTGTGACTGTGCAGAACTTGTCTCTATACTTTGTTTAGCCCCAGGAAATTGCAAGGATATAGTTGTTTGGTCGTTTATGAGATCAATACACCAGTCATAGACTGTAGAGGTCGGTGAGGCAGAAAAACAATTCGGATCACTGAAGTGGTCAAACGACTACACACTCCAAAATAAACCTGACAGTGTCCTCTACATGGTTGAAAATACTGAGCTGTTTCAGTACAAGTCACAATAGATTCTAATGCTATCAACTGAAGGAAGGCAATGTGATGTACAACAAACAAGATATCAATGCTGTGTGTTCACGTGAGAGTACCGCGGGACCTGACCTGGCACAATGGGATCATGGAGAAGACTGACACAGGACTATTGTTACAAGTTCACCATTGTGCACATACTGATCAGTTTGGTTGTCACTGATGTTGTCTTCTTTGTAAATGTCAAGCAGGACGTATTTGGGATCCATCTCTGATAGCTAAACGACAGCTAACAAAGTCTTGTGATTGGAATTGGACCAAACACTCCACTAAGCAAATTATTCCTTTGAGGACAGCACTTCTAAATCAATTGTAAATCTGACACGATGTGGATGCAATAATATACACAGACCTCCTTGCACATTTTAAACAACATTGGACAGGAACGTGCATCCGTACTATTAGTGGCTAACATGGTATTTCACAACGTTTTCTATCTAATGTATCCCATATTTAAATGTTTCAAGTATTATTGTTATCGTGTTTATTCAATAATTTTTGTGAAAACATAGAAATAGCAAGATATTGGAAGACTTTTCTAAATTATGGTTTTGCATTGCAGCCATATTATGTTTTATATGGAATAATTTAAAACAGTACGAGTTCAGTGATACAAATTGATATTAATTAAAGGGTAATACATAGGCTATCAAACTCACTAACCATTTCCTATGGCAATTATGCATTAACTCATTATGGTCCAAAATATTTTGGTACAGATCAAAATGATAGGTCCCACTAGAACGGGGACATAACACTTTGCGACGTCATCCAGGAAAGTCAATGAAATGAGTTGAGTGGTATAAATTAAGATTGATTATGGGTAATAAATGGATATTAAACTTGCTACCATATTGTATCATGTTTATGTCTCGAGTGAAATAATGTTCAGTTGTCACAAGCTTTATATCACGAGGGACATAAATACGATAATAAATGGTTTTTTGTCATCTATGTTTATCACTGAACTCGTTTGGTTTACGTCTCGATGAGGTCGTTGACGTTATAGTGGGATGTAACATTTTTATATTTACCGATATATGTTTAATAATCATTTCACGATGCAAGCATCTCACATAAAACATTTAATACTCACTATGTTGTGGAAAAACACTTGTTTACAAGAACCGTTAAGACCATTCCACTCTCGAGTCGTCTCGCAGCAAACACTTGACTGACTGAGTCCAAAAAAGTGGTAGTCTGCATCACAGCTGTAGATGGCAGTGCTTCCTATTACAGTTGTAGTGTAGGTCACTGTGCCATTGGGCAGTGGCGGTGGTGCGGGACATCTGGTATCTGCTACCACCACTAATAATAATAATAATAATAATAACAGCCACTAGATCACATTGATTTATAAATCATCAGCTAACGGATGTCAAACATTGGATACGTCATCCATAGTCATAGACATGATATTGTACATGAAATTATATCCAACATGCAACGTTTTGCAGACAATACCTCTCTTTATATTTCAGTCGAAAACCCAGAGCCTTGTGCAAATATGTTTAACAAAGATCTTGAGCTAATTAATTATTGGACCAAAACATTGTTGGTTATATTTAGTCCATAAACAACTGAAACTAATAGTTAG
>JAECMU010225118.1:2345-13923 GCA_016106625.1 Dracogyra subfuscus | reverse complement strand
TTTATATTTATCAATCAGGGTTTTTAATGTAAATATGTGATCTGTTGTTCTAAATCCCTGCCTACATGTTCTAAACTATGAAAATGGATTGTAGCTCAGATTGCAGATCTGATGAGTTTCATCAGCTTATATCAGTAATAAGCATAATTTGTAACAGATGCTATTGAAGTTGAATCAAAGAATGCTTGTCTTCAATAATTAACAGAAAAATGCCCAATGACAACAGGTAAATTCTGTTATAATATTTTGTTTAACTAGAAATAAATGTTAAAAACAAACTAATATAATTATGAAGTTTATATAATAGTACAAATACATAAATTCAGTAGTCTGAAAAAAAACCTTCCCAATTATGACTAAAATCGCGCTAATTTTCCCAATCCCATAAGCCATGGGACCCTGGCGAAAAATACTGGATAAATCCCTGATACAAATTCTAAAAATATCGGGCGAGTCTATTTTTACAGCGAACCATACCAATATATACGGGATCGGTTATCAGTCTTCAATTTTATATTACAAACTATTTATTTATTAAAAACAAAAACACCAACTAAATCAGTCTTCAGTTTTATATTACAAATTATTTATTTTAAAAAATAAAACATGTTTTAAGGCATTCGTAATTCACACGAAACATGTCGTATACCCTCAGGATAATGGGGAATGTTTTAAAATTATTTTTACTAGCATGATTCGGCAAGTAAGGTTTTGATTGGTGGAAATGAGCTCAAACTGGCTGCTGTTAAATCCACATGCAATAGTGGAGTTGATTTTTTCAAGATTAAAGTTGATTTTTCCAAGTTTAAATGTTGGAAAATGAAATTATTTTATTGTATGTAGTGACACTACTACGCTTCCATAATAATGCAAGTTCGTACGCTTCTCTAAATTTATTGAAAATCCTTGAATTTTGGTAAGCTGTTTTTCAGTAGGCAACTTGAAAGTCTTGGAAAATGGTGATGTTTGCATTTTGTCCTAGAAATATTAAAATATTTGTCATTTTCAAACGAACGATTACTAACGTTTTCATTTCTCCGTTTTCGAACATTTGTTCTGGCCCAAATGCAAGATCCGAGCGTCAGAGTTCCTTTAATTTATCTATAGTGCGCATGTGTGGATTAATTGTATTGCATTTTACCCTAAATTCAGCAGACCCCCCCCCCCCCCCCAAATAATGTTTTGTGGTTGTTGTTTTAATACAATTATGAATAATAGCGTCCTTATTACGTGTGAGATAACGGCGGGTGTCACTAAAGTCCTTAACACAACGATAAAATAGAGGATAATAAACGAGTTTCCAGTTATTATCAAATTTATGTCCCGAGTGAAATAGTTTTCAGTTGTCATGAGCTTTAGTTTGTTATTCTGTTTATTACCTCAGCTATTTTTTTCTCTAAAAACCTTTATTTCCAAACGCACATGCACGAAGGCCGATCTGTATAGGAACAATGTAAACCACTTTACGCACTGTTCTGAGAATTACTATAACGTTGTAATTTAATCACGTTCATAGATAATTTTCATAAAACAAGTTATCTCTATTCTGCTTCAAAATCTATAATGAATTGCATTAAAATGACATTTTGTTATAAATTTAACACCAAAAACAGAGAGCCGTAAACGCAAACTCTTTAAACTACATGACGTCATTGTGTGTGTTTGTCAAATCATGATGACGTCATATTTAGTACCGACAATACCATTGGTTTGTAAGCGTTAAATTGTCCAATAGTATTGTTCGTTAGACCAATAAATAATAAGTCCCTAGGGAAATTATGATTTATATTTCCCCGGTTCTGAGTGCCCGCTGGGGTAATAATTACTATTATGCTACCTTTAATTACAGTTAGATTTTCACCACTTTTTGTCCAAACATAAATCGTGGGAAAAAACCATTACAGTGACATATTCCACATACGATGCCACCAATATTGACTTCGCCGTGATTACATGGCACAAAATACACGCAATTTTTCACCACCTCCCATGTTGCTTTTTTTGTGGAATATTCTTCAAATTTCAAGTAGGGTGGAAGCCGCCCAAGTATGTGACGTAATTAATCTGACGTCATGATGAGTGCGTTATACCAAAGCGCATGCTGTGACGTTAGATTACCCACCCCTCTTGAAGAGTATTCCAGAAACAAGCAAAATGGCAGACGACAGAAAACTGCATGTATTTTGCCCTATGAAATCTTAGCGAAGTCAATATCGGTCAGTTTCGTATGTGGAATATGTGTTACTATAACATTTTTGTTTTCTTTTCACGATTTGTGTCTGGACAAAATTTGGGTGAAATCTAACGGTAATTAAAGGTAAGAGTAATTTATCATAGTTATTAACAATTTCAGAATTTCAATTTGGTTCAGACTTTTAACTTGTCAAATAAATTGGTTTTAATGGGTATTGTTAACATTATTTGCTTTGTAATATTTGTTTTCCTTTTGTTTTCATTCATTCTTTGTTTTCCTTTTCTTTTCATTAATTTTTTGTTTTTCTTTTCTTTCTATGTTTTCTTTCTAAATAATATGTTACATACACCATGATACCGTAACCATGGAACTTATGAAAGGGTTACATAGAATGGGAATATGTAAGCTAATGGGGATTTGAGGCATGCTCCCTCCACAAACGTTTTGGCTTTGAGTTGTTAAAAGTACAGCTATTCTCAGCCAGAAAATTAAAATATCATGGGAAATGCGAGTGAGAGGGTATGAGCCTCCTTCCCCGTTCCACACCAATGCGGGCCCAAAGCTAAGGGGGGTGGGTGGCGTGGGGTGGGATTCGCACCAATGCGGCCATGACTTTTGAAATTTTGTGGTTTCGGCAGGCCCAAAGCTGGGGGTGTGGGGTTTGGGGGTGTATGTTTGCAACACGTGTGAACAAACACCCGGCGAGAATTGGGAGTTCCGCCCAAAAATGTATCATGTTTTTTTATTTGCTATTAGGCCTATAAGTCTGGGATATGATTTGTATCGGTATTGTAAACATGTTTAACATGTCATTCCATCTCAAATAAAGTCATTATTGGAACTTCGATTTCAATACCCTTGTCGAATTAACAATCGAGGGGGAGAAACTTGACTTAAATATTATTCACGAAAGCGATTCCGATTCCGTCAATACACCAGATAGAAAACAAAAGCTATGCCCAATACTAAAATTTAAACACATTGATGGGGTCATTATTTATTTTTACCACACACTCATTTAGTGATTCAATTAAGAATTGACCGCATTTATTTTTTGGTTCATGCAAGTATGGAAAAAAAACCCCACCAATGTGCACATTGTATGATCCTGCGTAGCATGAACAAAAAAAATAATTAATTTTATATGCGTACTCTAACATTTACATAACTTAATTTATTTTGTCTAGATTTAAATACACCTGTAGTATTGTTTGTGTAAACTTCATTGATACTTATATCGCGTAAGAATGCAAACATTCATTCACTAGTATTTGTCTCGTCACAGCCAGTGCACCACGACTGGTATATCAAAGGCTGTGGTATGTGCTGTCTTGTCTGTGGGGTGGTGCATATAAAAGATCCCTTGCTGCTAATCGGAAAGAGTAGCCCATGAAGTGGCGACAGCGGGTTTCCTCTCAATATCTGTGTGGTCCTTAACCATATGTCTGACGCCATATAACCGTAAATAAAATGTGTTGAGTGTGTCGTTAAATAAAACATTTCTTTCTTTCACTAGTATTTGAATCGGGTGATTTTCTTTTGTAAATGACATTTGGTAAATAACATAATGCCTATAAACATAATGCTAATAAGCGACACCATTTCCTCTAGCTGCTGTGTATTTTTTATATAGACCATTTAGTTATATTGGAAGGAAATGTCCTATTCGTGTTGGCAAAAATGAAACGGTTTAACCGACGGCATAAAATTTAATGGTAGTTATTTTCCCTTCATTCACTTTCATAAAATATTAACTATAGTTAATATTTTATGAAAGTGAATGAAGGGAAAATAACTACCATTAAATTTTATGCTGTCGGTTAAACCGTTTCATTTTTGCCAAACGCTGTAGAACATCGCTTACAAGTGAGTTACAGGCGTGAAGTTTCCTACAGGATTTCGTTGCCACCGACAGTCTCATGTCTTGATTAGCGAAGAGGTTGTTGTTGTTTTTAATCAATGCGTATAGATCTACATGTCTACTCTGCTATAGTATTTTCCATTATTTATTGTATAGTTATTTTTTTTATATTGCTTTTGTAGCTTTCACATGTGTTTTCTTCAAAATATCTAAATATGGTTGCCTGAATAATCCTGCTTGTTGCATAAAAGCTAGATTCCTATTTTCACAAACAGTGAATCCTTGTCTGTTAATTATAACATTAGACTTATCATACAGCCCCTCACAGGCGTACGGGCTCCAGTGCCTCTGGGGGTGGGGTGGGCAGGTTGAGATTTGAGGGTGTTTTGTTTTTAAAAAAAGAGAAAAATAAAAGCCAGAATTATCGACATTGCACCCTCGTCGAATGAAGATGGGAAATCTCTTTTGTAATTAAACTGATCACTAGATGTTCCAAATATATTTTTCAAAAAAATACTTGAACATAAGCATGAAATTAAATTTAACGACTGATGATTTCTACCTTGGACATGCATGATCAGATCAGACAAGGTATATATTGGCGTATTTAGAACTTATCATAAAATAATGTGTAAGCATACGCACATTCCAATATTTAAGTTTCTTTTAACCATACACATATGTAATATACTCATTTAAGTACATTATTTGTCACAGCCTAGGGCCGTAGTAAGGATTTTTAATTTTTTTTTTTTTTTGGGGGGGGGTGGGATGGGGGAGTGGGGGGCAACTGAGTAGTTAATAGTCTAAAACTCCTTAAACGGTTAAGATAATTTTCTTTAAGTTTCTATAGTTTTTTCCTGGATTTAGTTTTTGTACACCCCCACCCCCCACCAGCTACAGCTCTGCATCAATGTTAACGGTAATGTAACAAGACAACATTTAATGTAGTTAAAGTTCACTGCTGCTCTTGAAGTCTTATAAAAAAATGTACACACTATGACCTCAAAATACCTGAAATAAAATATTAAAAACCCATCACAAAAAGCTGCAGAATACACACCTGCATGAGCATCTGCTTTAAAACAATTTCTGGGGATGCGTGCCCCCGAACCCCCTAGACCTCTCGCACATTTTGGGCACTCAATTCGGGTGACTTCGGCACCCATGATATAAATTCAGTTCCACCCAATATCTCAATAACCCCCACAAATTTAGCTGACTACGGGCCTCAAACACAGTACCTACCAGCGTTAAGACCGGTGGTCTAACCACTGTACTACTGAGTCATTAGTAATGTGTTCTAACACTAGTAGCGACCTTCATGATGCATCGGTGTAAACAAAATGTCAGTGATGTCATACTTTTGATATTGCATTTGTTATGCATTGTTACACATTGATGAAAATAAGTCAGTGCAGTTTAAATGTATTTAAAGGGACAGACCCAAGTTTTTCAATTTAGAACGACCATCAAAATTGCGCCAAAATTCCTACATTTAAATTGCGCTCATAACCTTATTTTCGGACACACCCATTGGGGTATCAAAACTCAATAGCACCCACATAACCCCCACCTGCCACCAAGTTGATTGGACTACTGGTTCTCCCTTGAACCTGATAGTGCAGGCGGTCCTCTCTTACCCTCCCCTACACCTTTCCTGTCTCAGACGGAGGGATCCGGCCAATGCCGGTCCCTGCGACTGCGACAGGCGTACGCTACAACAGCTTGTTCTGAATGTGTACGTAAAAAACTTAGAACTTAGAACTTAGTTTTTAAACACTACAACATATTTTTTCACTATTAGAGCCGTTTATGGTCACTGAAATCAAACATTATTTGTATTTTATTGTTTTAATTATCCATTTCAGTAGAACCAAAGTATTTCTGGTCATCATGTTGCTGCTAATACCGCAAAATACATTTTCATATTTCTGAAAACGCATGTGCGTCTGAGAAGTTGCGGTTATTGATTCGAGTTCCAGTCTATTTTTTAAAGAATATTTCCCGGTTTTAAAGTTACAGATGTTACTCAGTTGTAACTTTATCCAAATGTATTACAGGTTTGTAGATTTAACTACAGGTAGTGTCCATTTTCATGAGTTAAAACTAGGGTCTACACCTTTAATACAACAAAACTTATGTTATGATCAGAGAACATTTTTTTTTCAGAACCGCACAATGCAAGTTTCAGAGATCGCGACACAATTTTAAACTATTACTGTAAACCGTAATTACTAATAATTTTTCAATTGACTAGAAATATTGCTAATCTAAATTTTTAAAAGAAAATGTTCCCTGATAATGAATGATAGTACACTGCAGTGAACAATGATGTGTTATGTTGCAGATATGTGGCATGGGACTGTTTGTCTATAAAAGGCAGTGGAGTGATGCAGACGAGATTCTTCATATTAGGAAGAGAAATTCATCAAAGATTCTTCATGCTAGCTGGGAAGAGAAATTCATCACACGATTTATCATGATAGCTGGAAAGAGAAATTCATCACACGATTCATCATGATAGCTGGGAAGAGAATTTCATCACCAGATTCATTATAATAGCTGGGCAGAGAATTTCATCTCAAGATGCATCATGATAGCTGGGTAGAGAAATTCATCACTAGATTCATCATGATAGCTGGGCAGAGAATTTCATCACAAGATTCATCATGATAGCAGGGCAGAGAATTTCATCACCATATTCATCGTGACAGCAGGGCAGAGAATTTCATCACAAGATTCATCGTGACAACAGGGCAGAGAATTTCATCACAAGATTCATCATGATAGCAGGGCAGAGAATTTCATCACCATATTCATCGTGACAGCAGGGCAGAGAATTTCATCACCAGAGTTATCATGATAGCTGAGAAGAGAAATTCATTACCAGATTCATCATGATAGCAAGGCAGGGAATTTCATCACCAGATTCATCATGATAGCAGGGCAGAGAATTTCATCACAAGATTCATCATGATAGGTGGGAAGAAAAATGTATCACAAAATTCATCATGATAGCTGGGAAGTATAAATCATCTAGTGACAATATTTTGTTTAGATAGATAAATGCACAAATATTCTTTACTTCACCATACTACCAGTACTTCAAATACATTATGCACAGGTTTGTAGCCAAAAAAGGACACTAAAGAATCATTATGTTCTGAAGATCATTGACCCCTCTTTTGTGACACCATTCCCAATAACTATCACAAATTAATCCACTAGCATAAAACAAGTTTTATTGTCAAAAGGGGGGGGTGGGGGGTGGGGGTGGGGATAAATTAAATCTCACTGGCTACACAAAACAATTCCAGGGGCATAATATAGATAATAATACATGAGTGGCCGTTAGATACCATTTATCTAACAAGTTGTTTTAAAATGTATCTGACGGACACTAATGTATTGTTCTATTTGTTACATATCATCAAAAATCAGGTTTTAAGGAAATTTTAACATCTTTTTCAACTGAAAGATATTTACAACCTTAGTGCTTGTAGCTAACTTATTGTCAGGTTAACTATATGTCACAGTGTAATCAATTTTGACCATGCTGTTTTTCATTGGATATATGAACTGGTGACCTGGTCATCACCTAGGAGCACCCAGTAGTATGTTTTGAAATTAACAAATGTACATCTGTTAACAAATATGTGTTGCCAAAAAGTTACGTTGTTTTCCCTTCCTATTTATTGCACAAGTTTATTTAGCTCAAAAGCATACTAATCGATCACTACACGGGTCTCATTGTATATAATCTTGTGCAAAATAAACTGTCATGTTTCAAATATGATGTGACGCAATTTATAAATCATATCTGATGTCAGTAACAAAAAGATGCTTATTCCAGTAAAGATTGAAAGGGAATTCCCCATTTAAAAGTTCCGGTCTAGATCACACATATGTGCAATACAAAATAAATTTATTACACGGCTTGAAAATTTCTTTATCGCTTTAGTAAGATTGAATAGGTGTGTACTAATGTTAGAATTAACAAATATTTGATGTCCAATAGCCGATAATTAATAAATCAATGTGGTCTAAGGCTTAAATTACTATCATTTGGGCGAATTCCCAATTGGTCGAGCTGCTAAAACAATAGATATGGTTCAAAGGTCTTATTGACATGCATGTTGTTACCTCAGTCATTATAATGAACTGTTGCAGATTATTTAGAAACCGATTATTATTGTATAGATATCGCATAACGCACAAATATTGAAATAATCCATGTAGTGAATATCTGTAAAAAAGAAGGTCTCCATTTAAAACTCTTTATTTCATAAAAAGAAAAACATTTTTCAACATGGAGAAACTGAAAACCTGGAGAAAATATGTTTATGTAAGGCAGCCCGTTTACGTACATTGGTAAATAAACCATTGTCCGTCTATAATCAAAAATTGTCTAAACATGAAGAGGCCATGTTCATTACATACACAGGTAATCAGGTAGTGGTTATATAAGAGACAAGTACTTATTTTTTGATTAATTGGCATTTCGACCAATTGGGAATTCAACTAAATGGGACGACACCTGCTCTAATGGTATTTCTAAACAAAACTAAATTTAACTTTTTATTGAAATATTTTGAGTGACTTAACTACATTGTGTATATAGAATGTTCGACTCATCTCAACCAATTATTTCAAGATCTCAACTTGTTATGTTGAGTGCATGACTAAATCTTGTGCTTCAACTTGTATGTCAGGCTTTCAGCGTATTATCTGAAGCTCTCAACTCATCAATGCATGTCTTTTTCGTTTGCAATTTTCACTACGGCTACCACGGCAAATGTCGTACTACCTTGTGTGTTTGCTGTGGTGCCTTAAATAGACCAGTCAATTTAAGCCTTTTAGAATTCTCTTTTTGGCTGTACAGTCCTAGGCCAATAATTTGAAAGCTATCTTAATGCTACAAAATCGAAAGCCATCGTACACTATGACGTTACTATTGAGTGTGCTGTAGTGACGTCATGGCCTAGGCTACGATGGTTTTATGATTTTATAGAGCTAAAATAGCTTCAAAAATCCATAACCATCGTAGAGTATTACCTTACTATAGTACATGAAATAGTGATGACTTCACTATAGTTTAGAAAATATGAGCCCGGGCCAAGAATTTTCCAAGCTATCGTAGGCTATCAGTATGATGTCACTACGCAGTCATACAGTGTGCTCATCGTTTTTTTTCCAGTTCATATTTGTATGAACCAAAACACAATTGCGGTCAATTGTTAAATATATATGTTTAGGAAGGGTCCACGGGAATGACCTACAATGTCACTTTTGTTACTTTAAGATAGGTGAATTTTAAAGTTTACATATCTGTAGTAATGTAATCGTGAAACATTTATACCTAAGCAAACCATCTTAATGGGCTACCATAATTATAGGTTTTTATTTCATTGTTAATGCGACCTTGACATACATGACCTTTTTAACACTGACTCTCAGTTTGGACGTCACAGGTTATTCCATTGTATTTTATATTTTTGATAATATGGTCTGCAGGCTTTCAAGTGGACCCTACTTTTCCCTACTTTTTATTGGGCTCCTACTTTTTCTTGAAAAAAAAAAAAAAAAAATCCTACTAGTCCTACTTTTTCATGAAAATAGTTTGATAAATAATAGAAAAGTTTTAATTAAATGCATTGATTGAACTAATCTAAATCTTGACTTTAATTTCAAAAAAGCTGTTTCTATATAGTATTTTTGTAGGATAAGTTTGTTGCAGTAGTCTCCAGTGCTGCAAGAGGGGTTCAGTGATGAGAATGACTGGAGCATGTTGACAAGTCAGAGGCACCCACTTTAGGTACTTCTTCATTTCTTTGAATAATAATACAGGTATCTGCTTTGCATTGTATAGTTAATAAGGCTTTTGTACACAGACTAACATTAGCAATGTTTTCCCAATGATGGTTATTGCTGAGGTAAAACACTTGGCAAAATATTTCAGTACTGTATTAAAGTAATGTTTTGGCAATTTGGCAAGTGTTAAAGGCACTCACTGTGATCATGTGTTCCTTCATTTCCAATAAATGGGAGATATTGGATCATATGTAGTGAGGGCCTTTCAAAAACTGAACTTAAATTTTGAAGCATGCATACATTAGCTAGCAACAAAATGTGTTTGACTTGTGTAATCTCCTTGACAAAATGCTTCTGGGATCTGGTAAAACCTAGTTAGTCAAGTCAAAATTTAGTTAGACATCACATGTTTTACCATTTCACATTATGAAGTTAAAGTATGTAAAACTCATCGCTATTTGTATTTTTAAATATGGAAAAACCTAGTAAATCAACACATTTTAAGAAAGTTAAGCTAAATGATCAGGGGAAAAACCAGATTAAAGAAGTGAAGTGAAAAAAACATGATGCACTGGAAAGATGACATTATATTCATCTAAAAAAACAAAATTAATTTTCTACTTTTATCAGTAGCTTAATCCTGAAGCCCAACAGTTTTCCCCCTATTTCTCAAATTTCAGTAAAACAGGTTTTACCAGATCATACGAGAATGGTGGATGGTTGCCCTCATAATTTCTGTCCATAACTATGCTTGCTTACTGTTTATAGTACTAATAACCTACATTATAAATAGACATCACTTGCATTTTATCTTTACCCATTGTTTGACTATATTGTAAATGTTGGAAATTAATACTTTATTTTAAAACTCAATTATTAATTCAATTAAGAATGACTATATGTGGTACGTGATAAAGCAGTGACTGCAGTCTGTTAGATTTGTGAAATTTAAATTCCCTCTCTGGAAGATTGCAAATATTGATAAAGATTGGGCCAAAGCCTGGTCGATTTGAGTCTCTGTCTGTAGATCACAGGTGTATAATTTTTTAATGGGTAATAATAAATTGCACTTGTACAAGATTTACTAATACCAATGGGTATCAGTAAATCTCTTATAACAATGCTGTTTTGCTAATAAGCTATCTTGACAGGTCTATTAATCTAGTCACTAACTGTTAAAACCGAGGTATGACATTGATGTGAAAAGGCGTATATTGCTTGAAAGTACCATCACTGAAAGAAAGTGAGAAAGGAAAGAAAGTGTAATGTTGCATATAGCTGTACTAAATATTTGCCTATAGATGGTGGTGATCTGAACATTAGTCTTAGTTCATTTACAGCTGTAGAAATTATGTGCTCAGGTGGCTAATTCTCCTCTATCTCATATAAAGAAATATATATATATATATAACCATGCTAGTAGCACACATATTGCCTTGTCGCTATAAAATACCTGCCTGACAATGTACAAAACCCTTGCTTGTTTTTGTTATAACTATGCTAACTGTAGCAGGGCTTCTAAAAGTTTTATAAAATGCACTAGCCACGAGATTAGTGAGTTAAAAACATTACTAGCCACGATTAAAAATTCACTAGCCCTACTTTACTTTCAGCTAATACAGTTTTTCTAAATAATATTAATAATCAGATATGTCAACTAAAGAGGGAGATAGAGCTTAAAAATACTAACATTGGGGGGGGGGGGGGGG
>JAECMU010225096.1:0-10981 GCA_016106625.1 Dracogyra subfuscus | reverse complement strand
GCCTGTTACACCGGGACATAGCCCAGTGGTAAAATGACATAAAAACATATAATTAAATGAGAGTACTCTTCCTTGTACAGGCTAACCACTGGGTTCTTTTCTTGACATAACCATATGTCCGCCGCCGATATAACCGTAGTTAAAATGTGTTGAGTGCGTCGTTAAACAAACAAACAAAAAAACAAAAAAAATCCTTGTACAGGTACTAGAGTCCTGTGAATGGACTAAAAGTCTCACAAGACTCGGCCTGTGCCCCAGTACTCGTGGAGACCCTATTACTAAGTCACAGCAAGTGAGGTGGGGCCGGCACGTAGCCCAGTGGTAAAATGCTTGCCTAATGCGCAGTCGGTTTAGGACTGATTCCCATCAGTGGGCTCATTGGGCTATTTCTCAATCCAGCCAGTGCACCACAACCGGTATATTAAAGGCTGTGGTATGTGCTATTCTGTCTGTAAAATGATGCACATAAAAGATCCCTTGCTATTAATGGAACACTGTAAAGGGCTTCCTCTCTAAGTCTGTATGTCAAAACTGCCAAAGGTTAGACATCAAATAGCTGATGATTAATAATTGAAGTGAATTGAACCAGGAAGAAAATAAAAAGTGTTCAGCACCATATAGTGTTCAATTTGTTATTAATTAATAAATGTTGTATTTATTTTTTATTATTAGTGTATATTTATAGAAAACATATATAAAATTAACAGTTTTACCTCCTATATGTTACAATTACTTACAAATACCGAAACTAATCATCACTATTGGATGTCAGACATCTGATAATTCTCATATATACTGTATATCGCCGTGTATTAGCTGATATATAAAGTATATCACTGTGTATTAGCTGATATATACTGTATATCGCCGTGTATTAGCTGATATATACTGTATATCGCCGTGTATTAGCTGATATCTACTGTATATCGCCGTGTATTAGCTGATATATAATGTATATCACTGTGTATTAGCTGATATATACTTTATATCACTGTATACTAGTATTAGCTGATATATACTGTATATCACAGTGTATTAGCTGATATCTACTGTATATCACCGTGTATTAGCTGATATATACTGTATATCACCGTGTATTAGCTGATATATACTGTATATCACTGTGTATTAGCTGATATATACTGTATATTACCGTGTATTAGCTGATATATACTGTATATCACCGTGTATTAGCTGATATCTACTGTATATCACCGTGTATTAGCTGATATCTACTGTATATCACCGTGTATTAGCTGATATCTACTGTATATCACCGTATATCACCGTGTATTAGCTGATATCTACTGTATATCACCATGTATTAGCTGATATCTACTGTATATCACCATGTATTAGCTGATATATACTGTATATCACCGTGTATTAGCTGATATATAATGTATATCACTGTGTATTAGCTGATATATACTTTATATCACTGTATACTAGTATTAGCTGATATATACTGTATATCACCGTGTATTAGCTGATATATACTGTATATCACCGTGTATTAGCTGATATCTACTGTATATTACCGTGTATTAGCTGATATCTACTGTATATCACCGTGTATTAGCTGATATATACTGTATATCACTGTGTATTAACTGATATATACTGTATATCACTGTGTATTAGCTGATATATACTGTATATCACCGTGTATTAGCTGAAATCTACTGTATATCACCGTGTATTAGCTGATATCTACTGTATATCACCGTGTATTAGCTGATATATACTGTATATCACTGTGTATTAACCGATATATACTGTATATCACCGTGTATTAGCTGATATATACTGTATATCACCGTGTATTAGCTGAAATATACTGTATATCACTGTGTATTAGCTGACTGTTCAAGCCTCTAAATACCATCATGAGAAGAGGAGTCATCCAATTCATAGAGTCAACAAAAAAATATTGACATGTACGGAAATACGATACTAATGGAAACATGTTGATCATTATTGGCTTCAAAACCTTACTGTTGCATTATTTAACCAGTATTTTTAACAGCTTCTATTAGGTCCCATACCAGTGTCCATTTGATTGTTTGATACACACAATAAAAGTTATAATTTATTTGAGAAATATATTTGTTTTTTTATCGTGTCAACAATTTCCAACAAAAGCCACCAACAAGTTGTACCAGTATTTGGCGCCAAATATGTCACGTGATTGGAACGGTCATTAAGTCCTTTTATAGCCACTAATGTTTTGTCTTTAAATGCAGATTGGTCAGAATTGATGATTTTTACTTACGGTCATTGTTCATTTTGCAATTCCGAATAAATTATTAAAAGTGCATGTACTACTGACTTGTTTATCCCAAAATAGTCTATGATCTTGTTTGTTTAGTTTAACAACACCACTTGAGCACAATGATTAATAAATCATCGTCTATTGGATGTCAAATATTTGGTAATTCTGACACGTAGTCATCAGAGGAAACCTGCTACATTTGTTCTAATGCAGCAAGTAATCTCTTATATACACTTTCCCATAGACAGGATAGCACATACCACGGTCTTTGATATACTAGTCGTCATGCACTGACTGGAATGAGAAATAGCCCAATGGGGCCACTGACGGAGATGGATCCCAAACCGACAGCGCATCAACCGCTTTACCACTGGGCTACGTCCCGCCCAGATAGTCTATGATAACATTACCTTAATTACAGGGCTATCCGTTACGGTTTCCATATCAGCTTCATACCTCTGAAACAAAGAAATTTCAAAGTTTATTTTGTTTAACGACACCACTAGTCCACATTGATTAATTTATCATTGGCTATTGGATGTCAAACACTTGGTAATTCTGACTGAGGAAACCCACTAGATTTTTCCTAATGCAGCCAGGGATATTTTATATGCATTTTCCCAGAGACAGAAAAGCACATACCCCGGCCTTTGACCAGATGTGGTGCACTGGTTGGAATGAGAAGAAAAACCTGTTGAACAGATCCACTGCTGTTCGATCCTGCAATGCAAGCACCTCAGGCAATCACTCAAACAGACTGAGCTAAATCCCACCCTTTAAAAATAAAATTAACCTCCACTAAGGGAATTCGAAACACAGATTCTCAGTTCGAGAGTCCAGCACTCTACCCACTGAGCTAATAGGGAAATTCCCACTAGCTAATGCCAGTAGGATCACTTTATACCAACACTACTACATATACATGAATACTGCATGAATGGCTATTAGATATCATTTATCTTATGAGTAGGTGCATAAAGCGTTCAGTGGATGGCTGGTCGGTCTGGGATCAAACCCCGTCAGTAAGCCCATTGGGCTATTTCTCGATCCAGCAAGTGCACTATTTTTGGTATATTAAATGCCATGGTATGTGTTATTCTGTCTGTTGGATGATGCATATAAAAGACCCCTTGCTGCTAATCGAAAAGACTAGCCCATGAAAAATGTAGTATTAGATTTCTTACATATCCTCAAAAACCAGGTTTTAAGTAAATTTAAACATGTTTCCTAACTAAAACCTATTCACAGACCTTGCGCTTGTAGCCAACTTAAGAATCACAAGTGAATCAATTTGAGGTTAACTATATGTCACAGTGTAGCTGATTCATTGGATGGTACAGTCAAACCTCGTTATATCACCTACCTCGGGACCCTACTGATTTTGGCATTATAACGAGTTTGGTGTTATAACGAGTTTGATTAGATTCATTGATCCTGCTCATGGCCTATTCCAGGAATTGATCCAGAACACCCCAGTGATTATTTTGTTATTTTTGTTTAAAAAGAAAGTAAAAGAATAAGCTAAATTATGGTTAATATCCTCTTTATTTTCAGTGTTTAATAAACATTTAATAAACAAATTTAAGGTGGGGGATACCAACGTCAATGGCAAGCAGAAGCATCGTTTGTATGCACTGTCATTTACTTTTTGTTTAGTTACTAACATTTCCAAACACAATTTGTAATTTTTATCTATAGTATAGAGTTAATAAAATCATTTTAAAGTTGGTCTTAACATTACAACATCATTAATTATAAGGGGATAAAAAGGTAGCTTGATTTTGCATTCACGGCCCATCACTGTGTCAAGTGCTCTGTGACGTCATACATTCAGAGAATGTGTGGCTGCCAGTCTATGAACATGCAGACGCACATGGTTAATCGTTTGGCACACATCGGCGATTTATGAAAACAATTACAATTGCTTAAACAAATTTAAAAAAATAAAAAATAATTTTATTCTCGAAGTACGATCCAAAGTAAAACTACAAATATAGATTTGATTGTTTATTTTCTTGCGGACAAGATTGACTGACGGCGATATATCGGGTTATTTTACAATGCATTTGTATTACAATGTGTTGGCGGATTTGTTGGCGGATAGCGGGGGGGCAGTATAATGGGGTAAATTTACATGTATTTAGATACAGCCGATCCGTACTTCAGGATTTTTAAGCGATAAGCGGGGTTGGCAGTATAACGGGGGGCGGTATAACGAGGTTTGACTGTATTGCATAGACGACCTGGTCATCTTTCTGTCACACACATTCCACCCATCTCTCCTCACACTCTCTCACTGTATCTATTTCACACTCCCTCCCTCTATCTCACACACCACCTCTCTCTATCTCACACTCCCTCACTCTATCTCACACTCCCTCACTCTATTTCACACACCCTCCCGCTATCTCACACTCCCTCTCTCACACACCCTCTCAATTGGTTAATTGGTCTCGTTGTGGGGACCAGTAGAAAGGTGCTAGAAAAAACCCATTTAATATATTTGTTTGAACTCAACCTGGGTGCACAAGTCTAGTGGTACTATTGTACTTAGAATACCTTTAGTTGTTGAGGAGATTTGTGGGTTTTTTTATAGCATCAGAACAAAACATTGATGCTATAAAAAAAACTTTCACTTCAGTCTGTTCGCCATCATAGAAACGAAATTCAATGTCTGAAAAGGGCTAAATATGATTTATATAAAATGTATTTTGTTTTTGTTCTAACTCGATATGGACTCACAGTCTACTGGTACTATTATACTTAGAATGCCTATGATGTGGAATCTGAGTCAATTTGTTGAGGTGATTTATGTTTCTTTACAGCATCAGAACAAAACACCTGAGTCACCTACCTTCACTTCCGTCTGTTCACCAGCATCAGTGTCGATGGACTGAAAAAACCAACAACAACAAAATGAGACTGACCCTGAGAATACTTGTACTAAGTTTCAGAACTATTCAATCAAAAGTTTAGGAGAAGACAGACTTTACAATTTTCAATGTTAAATTTCTTTTATGAAACATTAATATTTTATAACAATTCACAAATTCAAAATTAAAAAAAAAAATCTCTCTATTAGTTTGGGAATACTGCTCCAGAGAATCATAGTACCAAGTGTCAGAACTATCCAATCAAAACTCTAGGAGAGGGAAGAGTTTTACATTTTCAATGTTAAATTTCTATTAATTAAATTTACAAACAATATTTCCTAAATATATCTGTATTTGTTTCTGAAGACTGCCCCTAAAAATACTTATTCTAAATTTTAGAACTACTGACTCGAAACTTGGAGAAGATATACTTTCAAATTTCAGTTTGAATTTAAAATGTTCTTTAATAAAATTTCAAAAGTTCAGTATTTCAAAAAAATATATCTCTATTAATTTGTGAAGGATTCCCCAAAGGATCATTGTACCAAGTTTCAGAATAATTCAATCAACACTGTAGGAGAAGATAGACTTCAAAGAACAGGTTGACGGCCACACGAATCACTATCAGAAAAGGTCCACTGACAAATATCATAGCAAAGCCAACCAATCCCCAAATTCAATGGCTAAACATAAATAAAATAAAATTAGTTTTCTGTTTGTTTTAACCCAATCTGGATGTGCAGTCTAGTGGTACTATTTTACTTATTAGGTTTATGATTTCGCACTTTCATGAATTATCAGATTTTGGTTTGTAATGAAGATTATAGATTATAAGACAAAATTAAGAAATATCAATGTTTACTTCATTTTACATTTCTGCAGGATTCTAAACCAAATCGCATGTCAAAAAAAGGCTGAAAAGGGCTTAAGTATGATTTACCGCATCCGTGACGAGCAGTCTAGTGGTACTATTGTACTCAGTAGGCCTATAATGTGGAATCTGACTCTTCAGTTGTTAGGCGAGTTACGTTTCTTAAAGGGACATTCCTGAGTTTGCTGCAATTTTTATAGGTTATGAAGTAGCAGACACTTTTTAACGACTGTAACGTTATATCCAATATATATTTCTACATTAGTAGCTGTATATTAAACGTGTTTCTGATGGTTCTAATATTTGTACAGGGTTAAATTTCATTTTATTTCCTAAAATATACCTTTTCGTACGTAAGAAATTATTTGAAGACAAAATCCAGTTTGGGCTTCTTACAAATATTACAATAACGAGAATCATATTAAATAAACAGACACTGATATTCTAAACAAGAAAATATATTTAATCCTACCTTCACTTCCGTCAGTTCACCAGCATTGGAATCCAGGGGCTCGATGAACTGAAAGAAAACAACAAAATGTCAAAATTGGAACAATTAACTGGTACATGTATTTGTTGTTTTTCCAGTTGTGTATGAAATATATCAACATTCAAAAAATAATTAAACATTGATAGAAGATTTTCTCAAAGTATTCTTTGATGATTACATATAGGTTGACCTTTGTAATATTTAAATAGTTCAGTATCTGTAAATTAGTTGTTATTGCTGTTACCAAGTAGAGCCTCCACAAGTCAAAAAAACACTCAATGGTCAAACCCAATGGGCCCACTGACAGGGATCGATCCCAAACCGACAGCGCATCAAGCAAACCTTTTACCACTGGGCTACGCCCCGCCCAGATAGTCTATGATAACATTACCTCACTATAATCTGCGATATCCTCTTCAAGTAAGGGTCTATCTTGTCCACTTTCCATACCAGCTTCATACCCCTGAAACAAAGAAAGTTTAAAGTTTGTTTAGTTTAATGACACCGCTAGTCCACATCGATGAATTAATCATTGGCTGTTGGATGTCAAACATTTGGTAATTGTGACTGAGTCAACTGAGGAAACCTGCTAGCTTTTTCCTAATGCAGCAAGGGATATTCTATATGCACTTTCCCACAGACAGAAAAGCACATACCCCGGCCTTTGACCAGATGTGATGCACTGGTTGGAATTAGAAGAAAAAAAAACAGTTGAACAGATCCACTGACGTTCGATCCTGTAATGCCAGCACCTCAGGCAATCACTCAAAGAGACTGAGCTAAATTTCGCCCACTAAAAATACAATCAACCTCCACTGAGGGAATTCAAACCACGGACTCTCAGTACGAGAGTCCAGCACTCTACCCACTGATCTAATAGGGACACTCCCACTAGCTACTGCCAGTAGGAGCACTTTATACCAACACTACTACATACACATGAATACTGTATGAACGGCTAATAGATATCCTTTACCTTATGAGTAGGGTCGTTAAGCGGTTAATCTGGGATCAATCCCCATCAGTAAGCCGATTGGGCTATTTCTCGATCCTGCCAGTATTGTGAGTATAATGCTCGGGTTGAGGCGAACTGACTAATGGAAAAAGTTCCCATCTTTCCAACATCTATAGATCTCTATAGCTATAAGTACAAGTGACCCTAACCCTAAATGCTAGAAGGATCAGAAGGCTTGCCAAGCCGAAGGCAACAGAAAAGTGACAAGATTAAAAAGTTGTTGAAGTTGAAAAAAAAAACAAGAGAAAAAAAAAGGAGATTATTATGATATCTTGGAATTGTTATCGACATCATTTCAACTGGTTTCTTTTAAAATACGTCCATTCGTATTGCTTAGTTTAACAGAAAAAGAGGTGTAATAGTACTGACTTGTAGGAAACAAATGGAAAGTTGTTGATAATCAATGCAAAACGTTAATATTAAAAAATAAATAACATTAACAACGTGCTTTCCATAAAGTTCGTCCACTGGACAATTCGTCGACGGATGATTTGTCCACTGATAATTCGTCCACTCACCTCAGACAATTCGTCTACTCGATGACTGCATTTTTTTCATACATATCAACAGTTATTTCTTTGACATTGTATTCGTTTCCTAACATTATTTTTTGGTATACTATAACCAAAAAGGTAAAATAAAGTTAGAATTCAACATTAATATCCATTTTTTATTAACTGTTTGTATTAATTATCACTGCGGACGAATCATCCATCGACGATTGGTCGACTCGCTCGTAAATTAGCCACATATCATATTCTCCTTCAATAGCGTACATTATATCCACTGTACCCTCCCTCGTCACGTTATCCTCATATGCCTAATAACCTCGAAATAAAATAAAAACTTGTTGTCTTAAATTCCAATATAATTAAAAGTACATTAAAAAAAACAATTCAACAAAAACAACAAATGTCATTCAAACAAAGTGTGTTGTTTTAGACGCGACTTGATTCAACTTGGTGAAACATTTGTAATAATTACTTCTGTACACTTAATTGGTAAAGCAAACAGAAACCAAACAAGTTCAAAGGGAAGGGCTAAAGATTATCTTTACTGGGCATATATTGTACTAAAAACATCCTACGACATGTAGCGTGAAAGGCGTATATTATAGGAACAAACAATAACCTAATAAATGGAAATGCCAAAGAATTATGTCTGCAGAGCATTGTTACAAAAACATCTACCAAGCATAATCTAATGGAATATAATTTATTTTCACCTTTGTAGATTTATGTCACAGCAAAAAATGTTTAAAACATTTTTTTTTTAAATACGGGGTAAAAATATCTAATCATTTATTTAGCTACCACGTACAACATACATGTAGTACACACTATTTAGTCTATGAACGAAATGTACTGGGGAAATTAAAAACCCAGTTGACGAAGGGTCCGGAAATAATATTTTGTAGTGGACGAATCGTCTCGAGTTCCTCAGTGGACAAAATTTGAGTGGACGAATTGTCCAGTGGACGAATTGACTGCATCCCAAAAATGTGTGCTCACCGAATGTTGCATTGTGGGAAATTTGTGTTCTCGTCATCACTGTGAACTCTGACCTTCACCTTTCTACAAGGATTTCAAATAATCATGTCACGGGGAATCCCTAAACTATTACTCTATGTAAGTCTTTCAATTCTGCACTTTTAATTGAGATATTTTTACACAAATGTATTACAGGTGAGTTTAATAATCCATATTACTGTCTATTTTATTAGCTTTAAAGTCAGGAATGTCCCTTTAACAATTTTCAAAGTTAAATTTCTTTTCTGAAATATTAAAATTTAATAAAAATTCACAAATTCAAAATTTAAAAAAATATC
Source organism: Dracogyra subfuscus (assembly GCA_016106625.1). Taxonomy (NCBI): domain Eukaryota; kingdom Metazoa; phylum Mollusca; class Gastropoda; order Neomphalida; family Peltospiridae; genus Dracogyra; species Dracogyra subfuscus. Next base: position 1,629 of record JAECMU010225096.1, on the reverse strand, counting down.
TCTCTATTAGTTTGTGATTACTACTCCAGAGAATCATAGTACGAAGTTTCAGAACTATCCAAGTAAACCTCTAGGAGAGGGAAGACTTTTAAATTTTCAATGTTAAATTTCTATTAACTAAATTATTAAATTTACAAACAATATTTCATCAATATATCTGTATTAGTTTCTGAAGACTGCCCCTAAAAATACTTATACTCAGTTTTAGAACTATCGACTCAAAACTCAGGAGAAGATATACTTTAAAATTTCAGTTTCAATTTAAAATGTTTTTTAATAAAATTTCAAAAGTTAAATATTTCAAAAAATATATCTCTATTAATTTGTGAAGGATTCCCCAAAGAATCATTGTACCAAGTTTCAGAATAATTCAATCAACACTGTAGGAGAAGACAGACTTCAAAGAACAGGTTGACGGCAGGACAAATAGGTATCAGAAAAGGTCCACTGACAAATAACATAGCAAAGCCAACCAATACCAAAATTCAATGTCTGAAATGGGCTAAGCATGATTCAAATAAAATTAGTTTTCTTTTTGTTTTAACTCAACCTGGATGTGCAGTCTAGTGGTACTATTGTACTTAGTAGGCCTATGATTTCACACTTTCATGAATCTCAAATTTTAATTTGTAATGAAAGATTATAGATTATAAAAGACCATTAAAAAAGAACTATCTTTACTTCAATTTTATGTTTCTGCAGGATTCTAAACCAAATCCCCAAATTCAATGTCTGAAAAGGGCTAAATGGGCTAAATATGATTTATATAAAATTAATTTTGTTCTTGTTTTAACTCAACCTGGATGTGTAAATTAAAAAAGATCTATCTTTACTTCACTAACAAGAGGAACTGTTTGATCTGGATTGTCATGTACTCCATTTGGTGTTTTGACTTTAAGATGTTTCTCAGACTCATGCGATGTTGGAGTATTCACTGGCTTTTTGTCCATTGGCTTTCCGCCAAATGAAAATGGTGAGGAAACAGGTTTCTGCAATACAAGACGGAATGAATTAATGAATAAATTAACATTTAAAGGGACATTCCTGAGTTTGTTACAACTTTTACTATGCTGTTGACTAACAGTCTTTTTTACGATTGTAATTACATATCAAATGTATTTTTCTGCATAAATTATTAGTGGCTTTATATAAAAGATGTTTCTGATCGTTCTAATATTTTTACTAGGTTAAATTTAATTTTATATCCTAAAATATAATTTTTTCATATGTACAAAATTATTTGAAGACCAAATCCAGTTTGGTCTTCTTAAAAATATTAAGATGACCAGAAATACATTAAATATACAGACACTGATATTCTAAACAAGAAAATATATTTAACATTGTAAATTTGATCATAGAAATAATTTATTAATCGGAAACATCTTACAATGTGCAACAAACTGAGGAATGTCCCTTTAACGACATTCCAGCACAACAAATTTTACGGTTTATTAAAGGATTGTATCCGAAGAAAGACGTTTGTATTTGATCGCAAAAGAAAAGATTGGACACAAACACCGCATAGTACTTTGGTGACAGGGTATTGTGGCGTAACCTGTCGCAACTATAGTACAATGTTAATGGGCATTATCAACCGCCCTGCTTCATTACTGTAAATAATTCTGT
>JAECMU010225077.1:0-11752 GCA_016106625.1 Dracogyra subfuscus | reverse complement strand
TTTTTTAATATTTTATATCCAATTTAATGAGAACCTGCGTTTCTTTTGCGTTTTAGTATAGAATGAATGTATAACCACTGTTTAATACCATATATTATATTATTTATAAGCCAGACATCGATTGATAAATTATATAGAAATCAAGAAAATACGGTTTCCATTTCCAACGTAAATTACAAATCGACGACATACGTTTTTATATTAAATTAGATATATTTCACATTGCAACGATATGCTACTTTATTATTATTGATTGAATGCATATATACCGACTAACTGTAAGGGTGGTACGGGTTGCAAAAATTGTGGGGGTTTTTGTGTTTTTTTTCTAAAAATAAAATTCGTTTGGGTTACAATGTATTTTTTTAAAGTATTAAAAATCAAATTTAATGATTATTTACACACACACACACACACAGAGAGAGAGAGAGAGAGAGAGAGAGAGAGAGAGAGAGAGAGAGAGAGAGAGAGAGAGAGAGAGAGAGAGAGAGAGAGAGAGAAAGAGAGAGAGAGAGATTCGTCACGAAACCGACAAGCGAACTCTGTACGCACAAAGGAATTAACTGTATATTGGTACCTAAGCAACTTTAATTCCAGTCAGCCATTACAAAGAAGTAAGAATACGTGACGAGTTGTCTTTTTGAATGGAAATGACGTCATTATGGATATCCTTACATAAAAATAAACTAGTGCTTAACATTTTTAGCTTTCAGAACGCTGGGCGGTTTTTAGTGTAGTCTTGCTATAGAAATGTTTTTGTTTGATGACTATGAATGAATACGTCAATTATAGAGTGTCATTACATCAATACACGTAGTCAATACACGTGAGAGAGAGAGAGAGAGAGAGAGAGAGAGAGAGAGAGAGAGAGAGAGAGAGAGAGAGAGAGAGAGAGAGAGAGAGAGAGATTGATATAGAAGATATATATCAGTGATCGACAGTTTTGTTATAAATAAATCCACGTTAAATGGCTATAACATTGACATGTATGAAGAGAATGTAAGCAAAATATTGTGGGGGAAAAAAAAAATCAAATTTACCACTTTTATGTATCGGTATATATACTAATATGTTAAGTGCCCGTGGTATGCACACATTACCATTCACTTAAAATAACTTGAAAATATTGATACATTTATATACTACACTGACCAATACATGTAATCATTGAAGAAACAACTGGAAAGACAATTTTATATAAATGTTTAATGGAGACCTGTTTCCTAATTTAACCTACATTAAGCTACTATAAATAGTAACAACACAGTGAATGGTGGGGATTGTGTCTGAAATATTAATAACTTCACATCTGATCGCTGGTGAAAGTTTTATTTCTGGATGCATATTTACCTAGAAATGTGTTTGGACAAACCCATATATTTTCAAATATTTTCGAAAAACGTAAATGCTTACATTCGTGATGAGCCGAAATGGTATATCTAAAGCCGTAGTATGTGGGGTCCCTTGTTAATGGGAAATGTGGCGGGTTTCTTTTAAGAATATGTGTAAGTAAAAAAATATACATATTTGTCATTGAATAGCCAATGATTAATAAGTCAATGTGCATTAGTGGTTCCATTGAACAAAACAAAAACAGTTTAAATAGTTCTAAAACTAGACGTGTATCAAATGGTAAAATTTAAATTATCTAAACATTTGGCCAACCATTGAAAATACCGTGCATAAAGAAATAACTATTCTAATCAAAGAACCGCAGTGTTCTAACCAGAACTATCATACACTACACGAAGAACAGTCTATTTTAATTAGTTACATTAGCGATTAATTATATTATTTTTATTGTCACAGATGAATGAATCATTCACATAAAGACACGTCTAAATGTAAATACACCAGAGCTTTAATACAACAATTCCAATCTTTCTGCTACATGATTATTTTTCGTATTCCTAGGAAATCCAAATATTGGAGATATATTGAGATGAGGTTCTCAGATGGAAATAAACTGTGGTCGGCGCTCTAATCACGGCTAGGGCCGACTTGGATGTCGCTCGCTCGGTGAATCACATATTAGCTGGACGCAGACAATTAGGGCTAATTCTACTTCCAAGCGGTCTCGCATTTACACCGAGCCCTATAGTTGTTGTAGGAAAATCAAATCGCAGATATCATATTGCGGTGTGTGGGTCCCTGGGGCAATGGTTCAAATAAGTTCTGGTTAAGAGGGGTGGGTGGGCTATTGGAGGGGGGTTTCGTCGTCTGCGGCTTTAGTTTGCATTTTGTCTCTCTGCGTCTTTTCTGCCTGTCTGTCTGTCTCTTTCTCCGTTGTTGTTGTTGTTGAGTTTTTTGTGGGTTTTTTTGTGTCTGTCTCTCTTACTTCTCTTTCCATTATGTGAAAAGAGAATGAATGAACGAATGAACGAATGAACGAACGAACGAATGAATGATTAAATTAACGACACCCCAGCACGTAAAATACATCGGCTATTGGGTGTCAAACTACGGTAATGCGAAGAGGGAAGCACACGCGAACATGTTAGGTGTGTGTGTGTGTGTGTGTGTGTGTGTGTGTGTGTGTGTGTGTGTGTGTGTGTGTGTGTGTGTGTGTGTGTGTGTGTAATAACGTGTATTATAAAACAAAGAAGTTAATGTTTTGGGCCTCGAATAGGAAACATATTCCTCTCTGTCCCTCGATTCCTACACGCCTGTTTGATCACTGGCCTTTTTGTGTCTCTCCTAATCAATCAATCAATCAATTAATCAATCAATCAATAAGTATGCATGCATGAATGTATGTATGTATGTATGTATGTATGTATTGATGTATGAATATATATATATATTGTATGTATGTCGAGGTTGACTTTTACATACATAGATATTAACGCACTGGCACAGGGGATAATTAAATCCTTTATTGCCTTCACAAATTTCCTCATGCCGTTACCGAGACCCGAACCTGTGGCACCCAATCGCCCGCAATTGCTGGGCCGGAACGCTATCAATCAGACCAACTTACGTTCCACTTATGTATGTACCGTATGTACGTATGTATGTATGTATGTGCACAATTTCTAAACAGATCAATGTGTGTACATATGAGTGCGTGCATATGTGTTGGGATATATATATATATATCCCAACACATATGTACGCACATTGGCCTGTTTAGAAATTGTACACTACAAATCAAAATCATTGTATATACAGGGCACTATGTCAGTGTGACACCATTTCGTATCCTTCCGCCATGCAGTCTGGAGAAGTGTCTATTCGAATGATTGCTATCGACACAAACAGGTTGCCCACAGTTCTGGGGTTGGTGTTTGGTATGTATAAGCTGTGTTCACACTTACTTAAATTAACCTGGTTTAAAGGCATACTAACACAGATTTAAGAACTTTATTTCTTTAAAAATTGATAATAAATGAAAATTACATTAATATTTGGAAACCAAATCTAGCTATCGCATCACCTTAACTGAACCACGATGGAGTGAAATCTATGTCAACCCTGTTGACAATATTAGTTTTTGAATTATAAACCATTGCCATAATTCAGTTATGTTTACGAAATATCATTAGTAAGTGGAGTATGGTGGCTACTTAAATGGTTGAATAAAGTACATTTAGGGATTAATCAAATTTATATATTTTAGGTAACACTGTGTTAGGCTATTTAATAGGTTAGTGGTCTGTGACAACATGCCTTTAACTATACCGGTTTAGCTAAATCGTTTTGATTGGAAATGACGAGCGTCCACACGTGCAACAACTATTCCGGTATAAGGCGGAAGTGTAGTCATCCGCACTTGCGCAAGACACAAAAACAGCAATGGACTAGGAGTCTGTTAGGCCGTTGCTAACGCGCTAACTGCTTATTCTGACTGTGACGTCATTCTCACATACAGTCTGCGTTCACATTTATAGTTTTAACTAAACCACATGCAGAACTGTTTTGGTTTAGTCGGTATAGTGAAAACATTGCGGTCACACTTACATTTTAAACTGCTTTACTTTAAACCAGATTAGTATATTTTTATTTTTATAATCAAAATCAATGTATACGTATCCTTCTATTATACAGTCTGAAGAAGTGTCTATTCTGTATAAGAAACTTATTTTCGTGCTTACATCCAATTTAGGCTCACGCACGCTGTTCTGTACACACACCTCAACTGTCTGGGTTGTCTCTAGAGGACAGTGAGTTAGTTGTTAGTGGTTAGTTAGAGAGAAGAGGATGTAGTGGTTTTACACCTACCCACTAAGCCCTTAAGAACTCGCTCTGGGTTGGAGCAGGTACTGGGCTGCGAACCCAGTATCTACCCGCCTGTAGTCCGATGGCCAAACCATGACATCACCGAGGCCAGTTGTTTGTTGTCGTCCTAATGTTTGTTTTAGCATTAACTGGAGTTTAATTCCAAATGATTTCGTACCTACAGCCGATAGTGGGGAAGTATAATTAGCATAGTGGTTACAAGTGGGTTTTTTTTTTTTTAAACAAAATCTCAAGTACCATTGAACATTCTCCGAAGTGGTCAGACTACGCCCACAGCTAAACGCTGATGTCAAATGGCAGGTATGTGGCTCAGATAGCCACACAAGACAAGCACATGTCACGGTTGGAGAGACAATGACTGGGATGTGGAATGTGGACAGCAAAAGAAGTTGAAAGATGGTAGTAGCTGCCAGGTTGAAAAGACAGGAGATGGAATGCAAAGGAAAAAAGGGAAAGGGGGCAGTGTGATAATAAAATAAATAAATAAATAAGAAAAAATAATAATTTCGTACGTACGAGAAAAAAGACATACTAAGAGGTAAAATAAATCAGACTGTTGAAAACTTTAGCACACGAGCGCGAACACACTGGTTATACAGACACTGGTATTCTGAACAAGAACATATATTTAAAGCGACATACCCTAGTTTTTAAACACTAGGGCGTGTTTTTCACTATTAGAGCCGTTTATAATCACTGAAACCAAGCATTACTTATATTTTATTGTTTAGATAATCCATTCCTGTACAACTGAAGTGTTTTGGACAACCTGGTGTTTTTAATTTCCACAAAATGTATTTCTCATATTTTAAAACTCGTACGTGCGTCTGAGAAGTAGCGTTTATAGAGTCGAGTTTTAGTCTATTTTAAAGGGTACAAACTCTAGTTAGACGTGCCGCCAGTTTGCCTTTGCTGCCTATCGATCATGTTCAAGATGTGTGGATAGACATTATGAATGAGCGACCTGATCACCTGCCCCATGTAACTGAATTTACAGACTATGTGACAACAACGTGGGTTGATGATGACTCCATGTTTAAGGTAGCTATGTGGAACCAGCATGGCTACATTGGTCCTAGAACCAATAGCCACCTTGAAGGGTGGCATTCCAAGCTGAACCGTTCTCTTACAAAAGCTCACCCTAACATTTATGAGTTCATAAATAAACTGAAGGACGTTGAAGAGAAAAACAGAAGGACACTGACCCAGCTCCAGTACTACGAAAGCGGGTGTATCGTGATATTGATACACGCCTTTAGAGTTTTTAGACGCTGCCAGCCACTTGCTAAAACTGCAATAGGACTTTGAACTTTGTATAAAATATTTGTTTAACATTTCTGGGTCATTTTAATAGTTTAATCGTTTTTGTTGTGTAATGTTAATCGTTTTTTATAATAAAATATGTGTTTGTTATATTATTTTGTTATGTTATTTTATACGTATGGACCATACATGGAATGTTCCACTTTTAACTGGGGATATCATCTTTTCATACTGAGTGTAGGCAAAGTGGGTTTGTAGGCAAAATGGGAGGACACCCATTTTTCCATCTGCCAGTTTCAATAGGAAGATTATGATTTAAAAATCTGAATCGTAATAATGGACACCAGTGTTTTTTTCTCTAAAAGTGTGAGATATGTCTCAAATGCAACGATAACAATAAATATAATATACACATATAAACAGATCAAACACGGAACATGTTAACACAATGTCCATCTCCAAACTGTAACTAAGAAACAAATTTGGTCTGTGTGTAACATCCGTTAGGCTCCAAAACACCGAAGTCGGTAAACATTATGATAAAGTAAAGGTCTGCAGTACAATTATAAAATAAATATATGTCAAGTAACGATACCTGTGTAGTTACGAGGAGTAACCATACCTGCAACCTTGAAACAAACAGTAAACATGAAATGTTTTTCATTACTGTTACTTTATGACTGCTTATCATACGAATTAAACGTTTGTTTTCAATATAACTCTGGTATAACACAATGTAATATATAAAGTGAGAGTTTCATGCCTTTGTAATAGTTTGGAATTGGTTGCCTAAGCAAGTATTGGAATTTTTTATTTGTAAGTTTTCAAATATAGGGCATCAGATACTAAGGTTTTTAATATACTATTTGCTACCATGTCTTAATAAGAGGTCGGTTGCCTAAGCGAGTTCTTCGATCCTTTTTTAATAACAATAAACAAAGCATCAGACTCTAAGGGTTTTGATATATTAGTTGCTGCTGTATCTCAGTAAGGTTTTCATTGTCTATTAAGAGGATGGTTGCCATGGCAAATTCTGGATCTTTTATTAGCAATTGCCTATACACAGGGCAACAAATTCAACGATTTTTAATATATTCGTTGCTGCTGTATCTCAGTAAGATGTTGTCTAATAAGAGTTTAGTTGCCGTAACAAATTCTGGATCTTTTATTAACAATATCCAATACAAAGGGCAGCAAATACAACGGTTTTTGATAAAGTATTTGCTGCTATATCTTAGTACGATTTTCACTGTTTAATAAGCGGTTGGTTGCCGTAGCAAATTCTGGATTGTTTATCAGCAATTTCCTATACACAGGGCAGCAAATACAACGGTTTTTTGATATACCAGTTGTTGAGCACTCGATGGGGACGTTAGTCCGAACCAAAAGCTTCATCTGCCGAACAATATTGCAAAGCATGCTCGTGTAACCCTCTCAGTGATATGTATACATATTTGATACCACGAAACAACACAACTTCGGCGAAATTAAAACAAGGCGTCGATATTAATATCGTTCTATAGTCGATCAATTCCGAGACAAGAAGTTTTCAATTACGGAAAACCATTAAATTGTCGTAGTAGTATTATCTAAACGACGGCCTCGCAGATACGATGAGTTGCAGTGCGTTTGACTGGGAGGAATAATTCATTTCTGGGAGCAAGACGACTCTTCGTCCCTGCAACTCTGGTGTTGAACGTCAAATAGCTGATCTCCTGTCCTTTAAATGTCTTCGTCTAACACGATTTGTCGTTTTATTATCTTTTACAGATGACGGGAATTCATATTACAAGCCCGAGTCGGATATCCCGCGGAATCAATGTTTTTGCAATGCATAAGAAATGTTATTCCGATCACTCGAGAGATAACACAAGCATCATCGTCTGTTGCAGAGCGTTGTACCCTGGCAGACAGAAAATGTAAAAACCCAACTAAACCCAACTCTAGTTTAAAACTTTAGCGATTTTAGTGGCAGTGTCGCTTTTATAAAGGTACAGTTTGTTTTGTTTAACAACACCACTAAGGCATACTGCTGATTTAATCACCGGTTACTGGATGTCAAGCTTTTGATAATTTGTACATAAACTTTAGAAGAAGCCCTCTACATTTCCTCATTAGCAGCAAGGGATCATTTCTATGCAATTTTCTCCCCACAGACAGGTCCACACATACCACGGATTTTGATTTAAGTAGTCACGAGGCATTTCTACGAATCCGGTGACGTCAGACGAGCACTCTACCGACTGAGATAACTTTCTCCCCATATTTCTTTCTCGAGCCCGAAATCCATTCAGTTACCATGTATTTATTTATTTATTTATTATTTTGTTTTTTTTTAACGACGCACTCAACACATTATAATGACGGTTATATCGGCGTCGGACATACGGTTATGTCGAGAAAAACCCCAGTGGTTAGCTGACGGGGATCGATCCTAGACCGACCGCGCATCAGGCGGGCACTGTACCACTGGGCTATGCTGTCCGCTGTTACCATGTATAGGTATTAAACGAGCTTGCATTTCGTATCATGTCTATATCCCGAGTGAAATAATGTTCAATTGTCACGAGCTTTAACGAGTTTAATATCCTATTTATTACACACAATCGATCTTAATTTATATCACTCGTATCAACGGTTTGGTTGACGTTCCTGCAAGGTAGTAGCGAGCTAATCGATAACGTCATCGTGTGACGTTGACGTGTTACGTCCCACTTTGCGTTCTAGGTCTCACTACATAGATGTCATCTGCCATTAAAACCCATGTTAAATTGCCCAGCTTCAAACGAAGCTTGCCAATAAAGTAGGTTCTCGTAGGCACTAACAACATACTCCATTGCGAACATACATTATATAAGCATTATCACACCAAAATTTAGAACATTTCCGTCTCATTTTTTTAAAATTTTTTGCTATATAACCGCATCTGGCTGTAGTACCGATCCGAATAGACGATTCATTAACCGATTCACTCCGGCTGTCTCTTGAGCTATACGCCCATGTCCCAAAAGGTTGGTTTACAATATTACAAAATAACATGGACAAAATACAGCCAGAAGGCATACCATTAAACATACATATGTTTTAATTCTTCAGCATTTCCTATGTAAACCATAACGTGTGTTACAATTACGAATGATAGTGGTCCGTGATGAATGAACTCTCACACGTAAGTGATATGTGTAGTGAGACCTTAAAATCTAGTAACAAAGTTATTTTGATAATTTGGGATATTTATACCATGACAAGCTATACTAGACCAGTGTAACTTAAGAACTCTAAACAATACGCCAAAAGATAAATGCACCATACCATCCAATAATATTTCATATCACATTGTTACTCCTTGGTCATCCACATAATAAATGGCCATCAAACAAACAGCCGCTATATGGTAATGTATGACTTAGTTGGTAGTTCTGATATAAGGAACATACAAATAAGCTAATTATCTAGTTAGTTCATTAAAAATATTAATTTTCATCAGTTGTTGCAATGGGCAACAATTGTTTCATAGTGAAGTGTTGAAATCCTAGGGGTTTTCTGTATACTAGTATTTCAACATGAAGATCCACACATTATTAATGGCAGATACAAATTATACTTTTATAGTAGAATACTATGTTATATATTTACAATACCACCAAAACTGTTTGTCACTATGAATGTACATTCGAAATTACAGAAATTAAGATGAGTTTGGATATTGACCTTTTAAATTGAGAAACTCGGTGTTAGACACTCAGATCAATTTATATATTGCATGTAAGAACACTAGAATATACATTTTGACACACACACTCCTAAAAAATGAAATAAATAAATAATATTGACATGTTTACAATATTTACCCAAATAGGACCCCCATAAGCGTGGACCAAATCCACGTCGATGAAATTACCTTTTATAAGGATGCTACAGTAGTACTTTTTCATTTTGGCATGCTAAACTTATATTTTTGGGGATAAACAGAAAGTTCATGTTTTACATTATGGTCTCACTACACAGATGTCATTTGCCATTGAAACCCCCATGTTAAATTGCCCAACTTCAAACAAAGATTACCAATAGAACGGGTTCTCGTTGTCACTAACAACATACACTATTGAGAACATACATTATATACGCATTTATTTTCACTCCACAATTGAGAACATTTCCGTCTCAGTTTGGCTTTATTACCGGTCCGACCAGGTGGTTCATTAACCGATTCACTCCAGCTATACACCCATGTCCCAAAGGGTTGATGCACAATATATTACAAAATAACATGAGCAAAATACAGACAGAATGCTTACCATTAAACATACATATTGTTTTAATTCTTCACCATTTCCAAAATGTGTGTCACAATTAGGAACTATAGTGGTCCGAGATGAATGAACTATCACCCGGAAGTGATCTGTGTATCGAGACCCTTTGTTCTTCATTATTTTTTGGAGAATTGATTTCTTTATTTGAGTATCTGTAGCTGATACTACTTTATGTCAAATATTTAATAATAGGTTTTACAAGAATTTCAGAGTTTTTTCAATTTCTTTTTTAAAATAAACGTAATTAGACATTGTTTTTGTATAATGCAAAACATTCCATTACTGAATACACAATTAAAACATTTTATTACATATTCATACTAACCTCTCCAATATGTTTAAGAATTCTATTTTAAATTGACTTGTACCACCATATTTAAAATTTCATATTTTAGAGGTGTTGTAATTTTATCATAACTTGGTTTACCTTCAAGAATTTTAGACGTTTCAGGATCCAGTTTAAACGATCCCCAACTTGTAAACTACACCTTATAAACAGTTGACTAAATCTATTTTAGTTACACAATGTAACTTTTTTTTAAAAAGGGGATAATCTTCTTTAATACACTCACATAATATTTAATTGCATTGCCGTCACCTGTTTCTAATTCTACTAATGATTTGTTTGTAAAACCTCCAGATTATTCCATTTTTAAATATTAAATATTTCCCCGAGAGGTCACACTGAAGTTTCGGATATGAGCAGTTATCTTTCTTTAATTACCCAATAAATATAAACTGTATGGCTCGGGGCCCAACCTTTTATTTCCTCCAGGCCTTAGAGTTTTCTTAATTGAAATTTATATTGCATTATTTTTTTAAACTCTTTTTGAACTGCCCGTTCTACAATTGGCGTCTAAAATATTATTGTTATTTATTTTTGAACTTGCGCTTTTAAATTTAAATATTATCATTCCCTAGTCCCAATTTTGGTTTAAAAATCTAAATTGTCCCTTAGTATTCTGTCCTGGATCAAGCCACTGGCTATCCAGGGATTGACCCCCGAAAGACATGCCTGAAACCTTAGTGGTATATGGGCATGTTAAAAATACTCACTCTGGTTCCTTTAAAATACACTGTATTGCAGTTGCAAAACATTTGTTGGATCGGGAGGAGGGGGGGGGGGGGAGCAATCATATAATGGGTCCCCCAACTGAGAACTCAGGCGAATGTTCTACTGACTATCGTGCCCCCTTGTCACTCAGATTTACAGGACAAAAGTTAAAGCTAGTCAGACGAGTTTGGTTGGTTGAATTCTGAAGAACTTACTAAACTCTGTGGCCACGATGATCCAATGGGAGATGAGGTGAACTTCCAGTAGGAGCCAGAGAGTGATAGACGCTCGCAGACACATTTCCCTTGTTGGTGGATCTCTCCAGACACCCTCAGATCTGTAAATATACAAGCATGATCCTTTTAAACATGTCATTTATAAATAATTGTACAGCGGTTCTCTCTCTCTCTCTCTCTCTCTCTCTCTCTCTCTCTCTCTCTCTCTCTCTCTCTCTCTCTCTCTCTCTCTCTCTCTCTCTCTCTCTCTCTCTCTCACTAGGTCTCTCACATCGCCAGTGACCAATTCCTGAAAGGCAAGGAGAGGGAGGGGGAAGGGTATCTTTTATTTGTATATTTCATTTCAACTTATTTTCGTGCTTATATCCAAGCACGATGTCCTGGGCACACATCTAAGCTATCTGGGCTGTCTATCTAGTATCTGGTCTTGTGTCTGTCAGGTATTCTTTTGTTTACGTTTTATATTTATTTATATAAACACTGGCATAAACGTTTTCTAAAATGCATGTATAACTATCTGTATACAAAGATATTTTATTCTACATGTTTTTTCTTCCATTTGTTTAACGCCAAGGTATTTAAATTATAAAGACCGGCTATCGCTAAAAGCCATATTTCCGTACTCTTCGTTATTCCTAGTAGCACGG
>JAECMU010224959.1:0-10952 GCA_016106625.1 Dracogyra subfuscus | reverse complement strand
GGGTGATTTTAACAAGTGTATTTGTTACTAAGGGTGCTGTATGGGTGATTTTAACAAGTGTATTTGTTACTAAGAGTGCTGTATGGGTAATTTTAACAAGTGTATTTGTTACTAAGAGTGCTGTATGGGTAATTTTAACAAGGATATTTGTTACTAAGAGTGCTGTACAAGTGAGGTGTCATGGTAACAGATTATCTTGACAATTTGTCATGTGAACACTTTGATGTCATGGAAACATGGTGATCTTAACTAGGGTGTAACATATATGAACAAAGTGATAACATGTGGGGTTGTTCAAACAAGCCAGTTTAATAACTACATGTACCATATGAACTGGATCTATCATAGAAACTAGATGATCTTAACAATCATTTCATGGACAAAGTAATCTGGACAAAAGTAGTATGTGAACATTAACCTTTTTTAACAAGGGTGTCACAAATGTGTCCTCAACAAGGTTGTCATGTGAATAAGTGGAGTATTTCTCGGGGTGTGTGTGGGGGGGAGGGGGGGTGTTGGCGTGAAAACATCATTAGTGTGAAATAACAAGTGACACTCAAAAGTAGTACAAAACTAAATACCTATTCCTAGTTTTGAACAGTTTCTTCTTCTTGTTGCTAAGCACAGATATATGGACATTTTAAAACTTTTACATCAAACCATGTGTACATTTTAAAACTTACATTAACCATCATGTATATTACAAAACGTACCATTATTATGTAAAATCAAAAAATTGTATAGTGGAAGCTTTTACCCCAATACATTTCACAAATCAGTATTCTAAATAATTATGCTTTATACCATTTAATACTGCCATTATATGTTAGACATTTATACATATATAACGTAAGTATAAAATAAAATAAAACATGCAAAAATGCATGCAACTTAAAACGAGGCAAAAAACACTTTATATAATTTTCTTTTTCATATGCCAAAATCCAAGTATAACTATTTTCGCAAATACCATTATATAAAAGACAAATAAATAGAAAAAGCTACAGGTATTCAGAAATTATTCACAATTTATAATTTTCACCAGGTAACTGACCATTATTGTTATAAACATCTCCATCCAAAATTCAAATTTTTCTATAGATTCAAAAACACTATGGTATGAAAGACAGTTTTAACAGTGAATATCTCCATTTATATTTAAATATGTACTTATTTACTTCAATAGAACATGAAAAACTATTAACCAAAGCTCACTCTGAATATCTTTTTAAAGTACATTTTACACAATTTCATCAAAATAGCTAATTATTAAATTACTGAAGGAAAAAAAACCCTGTATATTATCAAAATGAATTAAAGAAAAGACAGAAACTCAATTCTTTTTAAACATTAACACACACATTCTATTTTCAGAACACTATTTCAAAATCTTCAACAAAAATGCACAGATGACGTTTAATTTTTAATCAGCTATGTCATTGGCTAATTCGGGTAGTGACAGTGTGAGTTCTGTAAGACTGTCTGACATTGGTCATCCTTACCTGAGGGTTTGTGTTCCATGAATGGAGGGAGACAAGCAGGCCTGTTTAAACTCAGGGTTGAGCATCAGAGTTGAGCGCTAAAAACAGCAAAGAAATAGAGGTTAAAGGTTAAATAGTTCATATATATATATATGTAGGTTCTCAATATATATTACATGTACCATTAAATCACCCCCCATCTAAGAACTAAAAACAAACAAAACTAGAAACACTTGAATCTGCAAATGGTTTTAAATATTTCAATTGGCAAAAAAAATAATGTTTTGCTACAAGCTGAAACAGTGTAACAAATTACCTTTAAGAACTATAACATGAAGAATAAAGCTTTTTCAAAAGATATGAAGTTTCCGTTATTTTAAATTATTTTTATACCTTCATATATACAAGACTTATTTATTGATTGATTTATATCATTGTTCTTGTATCAATTAATCCTTGTAAGTGTATCTACCAGTAATATTTGAATTGATAAAAGTGTGATGGTGTATTAATACTTGTCTGTGTATCTAATATTTAAATAAAACACAAATGATCAAAGTTATTGTAAATTATTCTTACCATTGTTGCCATATTTATACTTGTATGTGTATCTAATATTTAAATAAAACACAATTGATCTAAGTTATTGTAATTCATTCTTACTATTGATGGTGTATTGATACTTGTAAGTGTATCCAATATTTAAATAAAACACAACTCATTAAAGTTATTGTAATTCATTCTTACCATTATTGCCATATTGATACTTGTATGTGTATCTAATACTTAATAAAACATAATTGCTCAAACTGTATTTGGTGCTGTTTTCATTTAATCTCATGTTGTTAAGAACAAGCAGGAATTTATCAAGGATTTAGCACCATGGTGACGATCCCATGACTGATGGGATTTGGAAAATTGGTGCAATTTTAGTCATAATTGGGATTTGGGGGCCTCAATGAGTTTATGAATCTGTAAATTGTAACGTTAAAAAATTTAACTAATTTACTTTTTAAAAATAATTTTATAGACATAAATACATAATTACCAAAATTTATCACCAAATTAGCTAATTATAGCCTGGGCCTGTGCTTTTAATACCTTAAAGTCTAGACTTTAATAAAGTCCAGACTTTAACATAATGCTATTTGAATGGTGTTGCCATGACATTAAAGTCTGGACTTTATTAAAGTCTAGACTTTAAGGTTTATAAGCATGGGGCCGGGAAACTGAGAATTTTCAATAGGATTTGCATTTAGGAAGGGCCCCCAATGATTGGTACTGCATAACATTTAAATAAATCCCTAACAAGGTTCCATTCTGAACATTTTAGTTACGTGGTAACCACCTTGTAACCAGAACAACCATTATCGACTTACACATGTAATGTTCAACTTACAATGAGGAAATTGTTCCAGGCACTTTTAATAAGCATGTGCATGGGTGAGGTTGGATTGAGCAAGTAGATGTGCAGCTGAGTTGGTCTCTTTTCCATCCGTCCACTGGCATTTAGCATGTTCAGGTTGTTAATGGAGTCCCCTAAATCTGACATCGTCGCATAGCCCAGGGAACTGAAAGTGACACACAAAATGAGCTTTTAAAGAAAACGAGTCGTTAGTGCCAAACTTATAGGCTTTGTCATCAGGGCTAGCTTTGTCATTCGATAAATTTGCCATCAGCAAATTGTCTATATTCATGTGTTCTTTATTTCAGTGGACTTACATTTTCCGTAAAATATTTTAAAACTCACAAGCTTTGTTTGATGTCATGGCATCTTATGACAAGTTGGTGTAACAAATCGCATGTGACAAGTTCTGGTGTAACAAATCACATGTGACAAGTTGGTGTAACAAATCGAATAATAAGAACACAACTTTAACCTTTAATAAGACATGAGTCAGATAAGAGTGAAAAAGCTGCAATATCCTTTTTTTTTTACACTGCCTAGAAAATAATATCAACTGCTTGGAAATGTAAACTTATCACTTGATTTTATACATAAACAAAAACTGTGAATCATTCTAAAAACAAAAGTTCATTCCTCATACATGTACCTTCTGTTCCTCTCATTCTCCAATGGTCTGGATTTAGATATAGACCCTCTTACTGAGAAGATGTCTGCCGACAGTCGGCTGGACGGTCTATCTGTGAATGAAACCATCGACCCTTGAGATCTCCTGTAGGAGTCCACTTCTATGAGAGGCACTAGGGGTCTCTGTTCCTGGCTTACTGCTGTGAAGTCTACAGATGTTGTCCTCGGCGATTCATTAGTTACCATCTGCTCAGGATCCTGGGTCACCTGACAGCTGCTCCACTTTCGGACCATAGGCCAACAGCAGCTGGTGCTTTTCTTTGCACCATCAGACCCATCCCCTCTTGGAGAAATGCCCTTCTTGGGAACATCTTGAGCTTCTAAGTCTTTACCATTAGGTACTGCTGGAGTGGACTGTTTGGAGTTCTGGGTAACACTATTTGTAAGATTCTGAGAAGCGGCAGTCTTAGAAACATGAGGCTTTTTCCGGCTATGCACACGGTCACCGGCGGCTGAATGTGAATTAGGCACGGATCGGACTGTTTTGAGACTCTTGTCTTCATGGTCATCTTCTTCGATCTCCTTCAGAGCCTGCAGGTAGCTGTCGTGATCCAGGCTGTCATTCAGCTTCTTCTTTTTCTTAGAGACGCTCCCCCGCGCAGAGTCTTTGTTGGACAAACTGGACGTCTCGCTGTCGGGACGAGTGGGTTGAGAGCTCGCCGTACTCTGCGTGTAGTATCCAGCGTCCTCCGTGAAACTGTCCACAGACTCCGCATACCCCGTCGGGGTCGATACGTTTGATCGATCATAGCCCCCCAACTCTGTAACCGATTCGGATCTAACCCGCCGAAAAGATCGACGCCATTGCTTTTTGGTGGGTTCTGTGGTTAAATAGGTCACCTGAAGATGAAGTATGTTCTTACGCTCGTCTTTGCTGAAGAATTCGGCTTCATCACGCACCTGAATGAAAAAAGAAGGTAATTTTAAATTTCTAATGAAGAGTATTTTTGTTAATAGAAGTAAATGCGGAAACATTTTGTGATCAAAATTTGTATTAGGGATATCTGTAGTCAAATGAAAATTGATTAGCAACGAAGTACTGTTTAATGATTTAAAATTGTGTAGTGACTCTGAAACTTGCGTAGTGACACCATACTGATCAAAATGTTCCCTGTGTATAGAGCATTTTATGATATTAAAATTAAATGCTATTTAAGTCAAATTAATGGTACACACAGCTATATATATGTATGATATTTTACACTGACATGAACTTATGAACTGCTATTTTATGCCAACTCCAAATAAAAGGTATTTTTGTCATTACTCAGGCATCGAAATAAGCATTGTATCTGGTAACCCATTTATAGGTTACCACAAAATATAACCTGGTAGCCTATAGGTTACCACAACTATATAGACTGTTTTTCGGTACTTCTACGTTTAAATTAAATGTTCTTGCAAACTACTCGGCACACATCTAGTTGATACTGCTAAAACGCGGACGTTCTGAAATTGTATCGGAAATATGGAAGTCAGGAATGCACTGCCCGATTTACGTTTGGAAACAAAACTACTGTCATTGAAATGTTTTCTTACATGTGGTAACCCGGTAACCTGAACGACCGTTTTCGACTTATTTTGATGCCTGATTACCGTACTGCTGATATAATAAAATTTTAATCACACTTCTTTGGAGTAATATAAATGTGATGAATGTTGAAGGTTTTTGTAGAATAAATCTTAAGAGGTAGCAAAAACATTTTAAATGCATAATGTATTATGTATGCTGTTAATAAGAAACAGTTAAAAAAAAAAATCAAATATCCATGCTTATTTAAAACAATGAAAGTCTTTTTTGTTTAATTTAAAGCTGTACATGTATATGTAGCTACATTTTGGGAAAAGAAAGAAAGAAATGTTTTATTTAACGATGCACTCAACACATTTTATTTACGGTTATATGGCTTTAGACATATGGTTAAGGACCACACAGATTTTGAGAGGAAACACGATGTCACCACTTCATGGGCTACTCTTTCTGATTAAAAGCAAGGGATCTTTTATTTGCACTTCCCACATGCAGGATAGTACAAACCATGGCCTTTGTTATAGCAGTTATGGATCACTGGTTGGTGCAAGTGGTTTACACCTACCCATTGAGCCTTGCGGAGCACTCACTCAGGGTTTGGAGTCGGTATCTGGATTAAAAATCCCATTGCTCAACTGGGATCCGAACCCAGTACCTACCAGCATGTTGACCGATGGCCTAACCATGACACCACCGAGGCCGGTCTTACATTTTGTATGCAAAATTAAATCTACCCCAATTATATGAAAACAAAACTTCTTTACTGGCTTACACCTATACCTGTATTAAGCAGCCACCTGTCTAAAAAGACCAGTTTTTGACCCTCACTTTGGTGGCCACTTAACAGATTTCACTGTTGATTAGACTTCAGTAATGTCCAAATCTTTATTTCCAGGTAAAATGATTGTGTAGATGTTGGGGGAAGGATTTTGACTGGTGCCACATTTCTTTAACTTTTAACCAGCATAAAGCTAAATAGATATTAGTTGGGGGACGGGGGGTAAAAAAAAGAAAAAAGTTTTTAAATAAATAAATAATAAAAAAGAGAAATAGTAAATTAATTAATAATAATAATTTTTAAAACCCACATTTTAATGGATTAAACACTTTAATGATGTTATTAAGTGCTCAGTTAATTTTTTAAAAATTATTTTATTTCATTTGTCTGTTACTTGTTATACTTCATGTACATGTACATAACATTGTATGTACATACATATATGAACATATTTATATTCTGTGTGTACATACATACTTATACATATTTATATTTTGTGTGTACATACATGCACATACTTATTTATGTTCTGTATGTACATATTTATATTCTGTGTGTACATACATACACGTACATATTTATATTCATTATGTACATATGTATATTCTGTATGTACATACATACACGTACATATTTATATCCTGTATGTACATATTTATATTCTTTATGTACATATTTATATTCTGTATGTACATATATTTATATTCTGTATGTACATATTTATATTCTGTATGTACATAAATACATGCACATATTTATATTCTGTATGTACATATTTATATTCATAGCTTCAGCCATATCCATTGTATTCTCCATTGATTGTATTCATTATATCTTTGACATTATATTCATACCTTAAGACATATAACTTTTTTATAAGTTAGTTCTTTATCCATTATATATAGCCATAGTGGGATTTGCCTATATTAATAATGTACAGGTTTAGTGTATATAAAACAGCAGATCAATACACTGTCCGCAATACCTACATACATCACAATAGATTATCTAACCATCTTAAGACTGCCATTTCTGTATGCTAGAAAAAACAATATTGTTTAATAATGTATACATGACTTGTAGCCATTGGGGAATTAATTTGTTCAGTGTACCCCCACACAGTGTCATCTAGGGTCAATCACACATGTCAGTTACATTAATACGAATCAATAATCTCCCCACAAATACAACTTACTGTTGCTATAATGTGCAGTAACCAACACAAACAATGGTGGTGTGATTTTACAGTCGGTGAAATCTGAAGCCAAAACATCCTTCGGAAATGAAGGAATGCACTCACATGTATAATGGCATATGCATGACGTACACCATGTTTCCAGGACTAAGCAACATGCAAAACAAAGTTGTTTTGTTTAACAACACCTCTATCACCGACTACTGGATGTCAAACATTTGGTCATTTTGACTTGAGGTCTTCAGAGGAAACCCAATACATTTCCCCTAATGCAGCAAAGTGTCTTTTATATATGCACTTTCCCATCGACAGGCCAGCACATTATACCACAGCTAATGATATGCCAATCGAGATGCACTGGTTGGGATAAAGGCTGTGGTATGTGTTTCCATGTCTCAAAGAAATGCATATAAAAGACCCCTTGCTGCATTAGGAAAAATGTAGCGAGTTTCCTCTGTTGACATGTCAGAATTACCCAATGTTTGACATTCAACAGCAGAGGATTATTAATCAATGTGCTCTAGTAGTGTTGTTAAACAAAACAAACTTTCATTCAGAAGTGAGCTGTCCACAAATGTTTCAAGACTAAATACATACTTAATACAATTTTAAAGTTTTATTTGTATATAATCATTCTTATTAACCATTTTAAAACAAAAATATTGCAAAACTAAGTAACTAAACTTAAATAAATTTTATTTTATAAGTATTATTATTTACATACATACATGTAGCTATCTAGAGATTAATGGTGTTTTGATGATCGATTGTAACAGAACATTGATTGGTTAGGTTCTCTCAGTGTAAGGACAGATTATAAAATCCATAATCAATTGTCATGAAAAATGTTAACTGTAATTATTCCTACAATCTAGAAAAAATAAAATGCATCTGGAATTTCCTGACATCTCTACCATATGTTGAAATATTAGATGGCATGAAACATGTTTTTGTAGAATTAGAGCAAAATTTACACAAAAATCCTCAAAATGTCTTAAAGGGACCCTTACCTTAGTTTGAGCCCATGAAAATTAACACTAAGTTTAATTAACATAAAAACCTGTAACACATTTGAATAAAGTTACAATAGAGTGAAACATGAGTCTGTGACTTTGAAATGGTAAAATACCCTCTAAAAGTATACCAAAGCTCGACTCCGTAACTATTACTTATCAGACACATGTGCGTTTTTAAAAATATGAGAAATGTAGTTTGTGATATTAAAAACACCAGGATGACGAAAGACACTTTGAATGTACGAAAATGGATAAACTACCCGGGGTAAACAATAAAATCTAGGTAAAGTATGACCTCAGTTGTCAAAAACGGCTTTAATAGTAAAAAATATGCCTTAGTGTTCAGAAACTAGGGTATGTCCCTTTAAACATTTAAAAATATTTTAATGTAATTTGCTTAGATTCTGATTACTGAAATTTTGTTCTAATAAATTGTGTTTTATGAACAAACTGTGAATTAAGTGTTAAAAGTTGAATTTAAATCTGAACAATAAATATTCACCCTTACTTTACGATCCCCACTGATGGGTACATTGAGCAATTTCCTGTTCTAGACAGGACACCACGATTGGTATATCAAAGGTTGTGGTATATGTTATCCTATCTGTAGAATGGTGTATATAAATGATCCCTTGCTATTAATAGAAAAAATGTATGGGTTTTCTCTCCAAAATATGTCAGAATTAGCAAAATGTTTGACAGCGGGCAGCATAGCCCAGTGGTACAGTGCCCACCTGATGCACGGTCGGTCTAGGATCGATCCCCGTCAGCTAACCACTGGGTTTTTCTCTCGACATAACCATATGTCCGACGCCGATATAACCATAATTACAATGTGTTGAGTGCGTCGTTAAACACAAAAAATAAAAAAATAAAATAAAATAAAAATGTTTGACATCCAATAGCAAATAATTAATAAATCAATAAGCTCTAGTCATGTCATTAAATAAAAAACCTTTTAACTGGCATAAAAAATTTGAAATCTTACCACATTCACTAACAAAACAAAAAATGCCAGCTAATTCCAAGGATCACTGCCCCAGTGAAATAATTTCAATCAATATAATGGATTCTGTGCTTTGTGTGCAGATATTTGCAGCCAGGTTAACTCAATAACAAAACCATAATAATGATAGATGTTTCAAGCATTTCCATTTTCAATCAGTAGAGCATAACCGTTTCTCAAATATACAGCAGTCCTTGGTTTTTGTAAATTATAGGCGAGTGAAAAATCGCACACCTCAATATGCTAAGGCGAGTGAAAAATCACTTTCCAAAATAAATAAAATAGGCTGGTACGTCTACAAAATTGTCTATTAAACCAGTATTTTCCAATTTGTTCAAGACAGAGAAATACCAGTTTAACGACTGCATGGAAGCCACTGTCATGTTTTTAATTGTTTTATTGTTTATTAAGTGAGTTATGAAAACTGTTAATTTTTGTAAACAGTGGAAATAAATATAGCTATCTATTTTACATGTGCCGTTTGTTGAGTGTAACGTGTGCTGTTTTTCCCACTCGTCAGATTGGAATTACGTGCGCTGTACGAGTGCGATCGCACCCGCGCACCTTAAAAAGCAAGGTCTGTATACAGTCAAAAGAAACTTGGTATTATAGACCAAATTGTAGTCACTATTAAGTGTATAAAGGATAAAGATGTAATGTGAGGCTGAATATCAGTAATACTATGGATGAGTGTTTTGGTTCCATTCATTCAACTTATTTTCATGCTTACATCCAATTAAGGCTCAAGCTAATTGCAAATTTCATTAACAACTGGCAAATTTTATTTTGATTTGGTGAAAACATGTCATGTAATAATTGGTATTTTGTTGAAAAATAACAGTGGATTTTGCATATTTGAAGGTAATTTGTTTTGCTTACCTAGAGCTAGTCTTGATGCTGTCCTGAGCACACACCTAAGCTATGTGGGCTGTCCGTCCAGGACAGTGGGTTAGTGGTTATTGAGAGATAAGAGGATGTCTTACTGAGTCATTAAAACTTGCTCTGGGTAGGAGCCAGTACAGGGCTGCAAACCCTGTACCTACCAGCCTTATGTCCGATAGCTTAACAACGACACCACCAAGGCCAGTTGCAATGACTCTTTCCTATTGGCGTTGGTGTGATCTTATTTCTTGTCATCAGAATACTATATGGCTGTTATAATTATTTAACACTAGCTATGTCAGTTGTTACAGGTTAATACATATGCATGTTATTGTACATGCACCTGTTCATGTGCATGTGTGCTGGGGTAGGAAGTAGCTCAATGGTGGAGTGCTTGCTTAAGGTGCAGTGGGTCATAGAATCAATCATCCTTGATGGATTCAGGTTTTTAAAAGGATCCATTGCTGCTTTTTAGTACTGTGACAACCCCAGGGTGTTTTTTTCACTTTGTGTGTGTGGTGTCTTTATCTGACTCTCTCCTTTCTTGCTCACTTTCTCTGCCCACCTCTCTCTCTACCCATCTCTCTCTCTCCCTCCTTCCATATCTCTCTCTCTCTCTCCCTCCCTCCATATCTCTCTCTTTTTCTCTCTCCCTCCCTCCATATATATCTCTCTCTCTCTCTCTCTCTCTCTCTCTCTCTCTCTCTCTCTCTCTCTCAGAGTTCAATATACCTGACACTTATGGTACACTTAATAACGAGACTAAGGAAGTAAAATAGCATTATGCATTTTAATTATAGTGCTGAACGTGGATGCCATCTGGATCATGATATTATATTGCATGCCAAACATTTAACTTTAATGTAACAGGTGACACACATAATATGGCAAAATTACGTTAAAAAGTCTCATTAAATGAAAGTGCTCTTCCTTGCACAGGTACTCAAGTCCAGTTAACGTACTCGAATCTT
>JAECMU010224923.1:0-10487 GCA_016106625.1 Dracogyra subfuscus | reverse complement strand
TCAAAGTATTTTCAGTTGAAAAAATCAAAATAAAATCCACCATTTTGACCGGAAATCATTTTTTCTTTAATTTTATTTCCGTTTCCGGTAGTGGCCTATGAAAAATGGCGGGAAATATGAATTGGGAAATGCACTGTATACAGTGTACAGTATGTCAACTGGCGTGACGTCGGGCGAGATATCTCGCCTGCATTACTCAGAAGGTTAACCATATGTCTAACGCCATATAATCATAAATAAAATGTGTGGAGCGTCCTTAAAGGGACATACCCTAGTTTCAATCCATAAAAATTAACATCGAGTTTAGTTAATCTACAAACCTGTAACACATATATAAAGTTACAAATGAGTGAAACACGAATCTGTGGCTTTGAAATGGTGAAGTACCCTCTAAAAATGGACCAAAACTCAACTCCATAACTGTTACTTCTCAAACAGAAATGCTTTTTGTGCTATTAAAAACACCAGGATGACCAAAAACACTTTGAATGTACGGAAATGGATAATCTAAACAATAAACTCTAAGTAAAGTATGAACCCTGTAATCAAAAATAGTCAAACATATGCCTTAAAGGGACATACCCTAGTTTCAGTTCATGAAAATTAACATTAAGTTTAGTTTAATTTACAAACCTGTAACACATTTTGATAAAGTTACAATTGAGTGAAACGTGAGTCTTTGACTTTAAAATGGTGAAATACCCTCTAAAATAGAATAAAACTCGACTACATAACTGTTACTTCTCAGAGGCACGTGCCTTTTTAAAAATATGAGAAATGCATTTTGTGATATTAAAAAACATCAGGATGACCAAAAACACTTCGAATGTACGGAAATGGATACTTTAAACAATACAATTTAAGTAAAGTATGATTTCAGTTATCAAAAAACGCCTCTAATAGTCAAAACTATGTCTTAGTGTTTAAAAACTAGGTTATGTCCCTTTAAATGTAAAAACGTTCCTTTTTTCTTTGTTGTTGTAGATTCCAATCTGAACAGTGACCAAGTACAATATTCAGTGTCGTTTGCTCCCGAGCAGCTGTCTCCCTCGAAGAAAGCCAGCAGTACTACTGAGGTGCCGTTCTCGAGTGTGCTGGAAAATCACGAATGTACGGAAAACCTACAGGAGGCTCCCTCATTAACCATGGAGGCAGATGAAACGGTGCGTACACATTCACATTTTTTTTTGCAGACAGATTTAATTGTTTTTGTTTAAGCCCTATTTAGATCTTTTTAAAAACAAATATTTTTTTTGTTTAAAGTTTGTGGATTTTAAGATACCTTCAACCATTTAACGACAGGCTGAGATGGTTTAGAACTGCTGAGAATTTTTCCTTAAATTGTTTGTTTTCAAAGGACAAAAAGAGGGGGGAGACATAGCCTAGTGGCAAAGCGTTCGATCGATGTGCCGTCGGTTTGGGTCGATTCCCATCAGTGGGCCCATTGGGCTATTTCTCGTTTCAGCCAGTGCACTATGACTGGAATATCAAATGCTGTGGTATGTACTACCCTGTCTGTGGGATGGTGCATATAAAAGATCCCTTGCTGCTTATTGAAAAGAGTAGCCCATGAAGTGGCAACAGCTGGTTTCCTCTCTCATTATCTGTATGGTCTTTAACCATATATCTGATGCCATATAAGCGTAAATAAAATGTGTTGAGTGCGTCATTAAATAAAACATTTCCATCCTTCATTAACTGTGAAACACCATTTTGAGGTAATTTATAACGTTTTAGAAAATATTTCATTAATAGTTCTTTGGGTTTTTCTCTACTTTTTTTCACATGGTTTTATTATTTTTGTCATCTACAGTTTCTAGTTTCTGTTTTTATTCACTTTTTATTTTATCTGTTTTAACTATGTTGATGTTGTTCACCTAGTGAAAATTAAAAGTTGAATTTTACGAATATATTTCCTTATTAAATCGCTAAGAATCACATTACAACAATCGGATAAATCAATTTAATTAAAAGTTCTACTGTTAGATTTTGTTTGGCTAATAAAAACTTTGATAGCTTTACTGACCAGATTTACCAATTGAATAATAATCCTCATAGCATCGATATAGATAACGCGGGCAGCTTAGCCTAGTGGTACAGTGCCCGCCTGATGCGTGGTCGGTCTAGGATCGATCCCCGTCAGCTAACCACTGGGTTTTTTTTCTCAACATAACCATATGTCCGACGCCGATATAACCGTAATTATAATGTGTTCAGTGCGTCGTTAAACAAACAAACAAAAAAACAATCGATATAGATAAAACTGTATTTGCTGGTATTTAAATAACACGCAATAGGCAAAGGAAACGGGAGAATGAAACATTACAAACAAACAGTGAAATGACCGGATGCTCTATTGTACATGCTGGAGTAACAAAAATACAACAGCATTTGAGCCTAAAAATCAGGTCAAAGTTGAACATTAACAAAAGAGCAGTGAATGCTAAAGTGTCAATAAATAACTATGCTTTTAATAATGAAAACCATTGTACAATTAAACACTTAAACAGTTACATTCATTCATTTCGCCGAAGTTACCAGGTGTTGGAATAGGATATATATTTTTTAAATGATGTAACGTAGATGTTTGGGATTATCTCTCATAATGTTATGCTTTTGAACCAAAATTTGGCATCGTGGTTAGGCCATCGGTCTACAGGCTGGTAGGTACTGAGTTCGGATACCAGTTGAGGCATGGGATTTTTAATCCAGATACTGACTCCAAACCCTGAGTGAGTGCTCCGCAAGGCTCAATGGGTAGGTGTAAACCTCTTGCACTGCGACCAGTGATCCATAACTAGTTCAACAAAAGCCATGGTTTGTGCTGTCCTGCCTGTGAGAAGCGCAAATGAAAGATCCCTTGCTGCCAGTCGGAAAGAGTAGCCCAGTAGCGACAGCGGGTTTCCTCTCAATATCTGTGTGGTCCTTAACCACATAGCCGTAGTTATTGAAGTTGTCATTAAAAAAACATTCCTTTCTTTTCCCCCACATAGCCGTGGTTTAAAATGTGCTGAGGCGTCATTAAACAAACATTCCTTTCTTTTCCCCACATAGCCGTGGTTTAAAATGTGCTGAGGCATCATTAAACAAACATTCCTTTTATTTTCCTTTGTCTTCTTGTTGCTTTTTTTCCTACCTTTGCTTAGATATATTCCTTGTAGTGGAAATTCATCTTGTCAAGCATTGGTGTCTCTGTTTCCATTTTGCTATCCTGAAATCTCCCTATAATTCTGTATTGGTATAGCTGTGATCTGCTTCAACTCCTGTGTATTGGCAATGTATTGACTTGCTTGTATCGTATTCACCCTGTACAGTATAGCTTGTATCTACTTTCTCGCTCACATGATGCATGGTCGATTTCCCGTCGGTGGTCCATGGGCATTTATCTTCTTCCAGCCCCTGCTTCACGACTGGTGTAACAAAATGCTGTGGTAGGTACTGGGTTCGGATCCCAGTCGAGGCATGGGATTTTTAATCCAGATACCGACTCCAAACCCTGAGTGAGTGCTCCACAAATCTCAATTAGTAGGTGTAAACCACTTGTACCGACCAGTGATCCATAACTGGTTCAACAAAGGCCATGGTTTGTGCTATCCTGTCTGTGGGATGGTGCATATAAAAGATCCCTTGATGCTGATCAAAAAGAGTAACCCACGAAGTGGTGACAGTGGGTTTCCTCTATATATCTGTGTGGTCCTTAACCATATGTTTGATCCCACATAACTAATTTAAATGTCTTGTGTGTTATGAAATAAAACATTGGACTATTTCTCGTTCCAGCCAGTGCACCATGACTGGTATATCAAAGGTTGTGGTATGTACTACCATGTCTGTGGGATGGTGCATATAAAAGATCCCTTGCTACTAATGGGGGAAAAAAATGTAGCAGATTTCATCTCTTAAGACCATGTCAAAATTACCAAATGAGTGACATTCAATATCCAGTGATTAATAAATGGGTGTGCTCTAGTGGTGTCATTAAACAAAACAAACTTTTAAATGAAACATTCCTTCCTTCCTTGTCTACTTTACAGATATTAAAAAAAACAATTGTTAATAAAATAATTTTGTTTCCATTAATTTTCATTTGGAATGTTTATTTAACTCAAACGTACACAATAGAATCAACTCATTAAAAACAGACATGATTATTTTCCGTTTTAAAACAGAATTCCGCTTTTTATGTATTCCGTTAACAATTTGTATTATCTGCTTGTTTTAATTTAAAATGGTCATTCGGAACACTTTGCTTTAATTAATGGTGCCAGAGAAAACGGAATTAGCCGGGATATACCGAAAATAGCCGAATGTTATAAACTTTTTTACTGTCCCGTAGTTTGATTGGCCTATGATTTCCAACAGACCAATGATTCTTTGGGTAACAAGTTGGCAAATTTGTTTGGTATGGTGCACAATCATGTCTGTAAAAAGAAAACGAAAAAAGGCACGTGACTTGTTTTTAGTTAACTACTTAGTAACTAGGTCGAAGGATGACATTTTATTCAGTATTCTGCAGTTTATTTTTGTTTCTACTAAGAAATGTGAACATTACCTTTTTTAAATTCAAACAACTCTTGAAATTCCCTGCAGCTGCAGAACCTGTTTCAAAATCTATTTATAACAAAATTTTGATATTTTTGATATTTATCTTGCAATCACTGTTTATATATTATCAAGATAAAATAACTATAATGCATTCCATTATTCTGTAAACATGTTTTTTGTAAATAATTTTAGTTTGGTTTGACATAAGAAGAAAAAGCAAAAGTGTTTTAGACATAATAATAATAATAATAATAAAAATACCTATTTTAGTGTGCAATTTACAAATCAGTTAACTCAGACATGAAAAACTTGTAGTAAATTTCACAGTATGGAAAAAAGGCGTTCCCCGTGGGACGGACTATAGATACATTTTTATATTTTTGTCACTTACAAAATGATGTATTGTTCAATGTTATTTATTATTTTATTTCCAGTCAATGTAATTGATTAAAAAAATATTTTTTTTAAATTGTAGACCTTTTTTTATTTTTAAAATAATATTTTTATTTTTTTTAAAGAATTGTTTAGTTTTGTTGTATAGATATTACAGGTGACAAGAAATTCAAACTCTGAAAAACAATCAGTTGTAAAATAAAACGGTTCAGTTAATTTATTTTCCATGTGTAGGATTGCCGGATAAATAAAATAACCACCTAGTGACCTACTGTCTTAGGATACCAGTTTTTTTCTGCTCCGTCCATACCAGCCTTTGCTGGATCAAACCGATATATCTTTAAAACAGTAACCAATTATTCTCTATATATCATTATTATTTGTATTAAATTGCTATTACAAAATGATTAGAATTTCAAGGACTGCTTATTTTTATGAAAAATGATGCAGGATCTTTCCAGCTTACTTCTCTCTCTGTCTGTCTCTGCATAACTCTCTCTCTCTCTCTCTCTCTCTCTCTCTCTCTCTCTCTCTCTCTCTCTCTCTCTCTCTCTCTCTCTCTCTCTCTCTCTGTCTCTCTGGTTGTCTCTCAGAAACTGAATGCTATATATTCCCGGCTTCCTTCTTATTTGTTCTGTTTTCTTCAACAGCTGATTGTTTCTACACCACAGGTACCAACCCCTCATGTAATGCATGTGCATGAATTGGGCCAGCATGCTTTGGCCGTAGTTGGTGGTGGTCGGCATACTAACCGTGACAGCCTAGTAACAAAGGGAAGTAACTCACGTAGTTCTCTCATTGTCGGAGATGGCAATTCTGACCTCTTGACTAACATTCCTAATGGCCATAATTCTATTTCTGTTGGAACTGGGGTGGTAAATTATAAAGCGTCTGGAACTCGAGAAATAAAAACTTCACAGGACTCGAGTAATGTTATAACAAATAACAACGAGAGCCATGTTCATTCGGATGATGATTTCGAGGAGATTCTTTCGAAAGTTGATTTCGATGATGATCAACTTATTGAAAAGCGTGTAAAACACCGAGGTGGTCGTCCCAAGTTGAAAGCGGTCAGCACCGGAGCACTGGACAAAGTATCTGGACCGGACGGGGGTACGTGGATGAAGCAGTCCTTTGTCCACATGTCTCTGCCCGGCTCGGACCGACTGTTCGGACATATGATGACCGCCAGTACAAACATCGGTGACGATCCACTGGAAACCGCAGAAATCGAGGAATCTACAGATCTATAGTTATACATCTATCAAAATAGGCAGACAGTTTTTTTATTTGGAGAAGAAAACCTCTTGAGATTTTAATACTATGAACAAAACAATGTAATTATATTATATATTTATTGGATAACAGGTAAGCCACCACCCACATTCCCGCAAAAAAAAAAACTATGAAAAAACCTGTCATTGATTTATCTTATTATAGTGTGTAAGCCATTTAAAAAAAATAAAAATAAAAAAATGTCACTGTTTCCATAATTTTGCTTCGTACATAAGAAATCTAACATATCTTAGAGTAATTTCATTTAAAATTCATACTTCGTAAATAGTGCAATTTTTTAATCTAAAGATTTTCTTCAAACGCAGTCAGGTATTGAGTGGGTCATTAAATAAAACACTTCTTTCGGGTTTTTACCTGTGCAAAAATAGTTACGAGATCAAACAATGCAGTTTACATGTTGGTATGTTTTTAGTTTTCATAATTATAGACAAAATATTAAGTTTAAAGTTTAATAGATGAATGAAATAAAAAGTATCTTTTGTTAAATATATCATACTAGTATCAAAACATTACTGTTGGATATGTTGCATTTATGGTGTATGAAGCCAAAACAAGGTGCAAAAACCTAAAATTATGTTATTTATATAATACTGCCCAATCGGAGGGGAGTATAGGTTTTGTTACCATCTGTCTTTTTGTACCATATACAGTTTTTTAAACTTTGTTTTCCCCCACAGTGCCTCGATATGAACAGAAATTTTGTGTATAGCATTATGTACTTTTCTGTTGATTCTCTTAATTTTTAGCAGTTATGGCCCTTGAAGTTGGGAGATAAGAAAATCTGCGTATTACTTTAGCAGTACTCTAATATAGTCATAACTCTTAAAAATAGTGCTATAATTATTATATTCATATGGGTACTAATATCACATCTAACATTGACATATATCTTATGTTTTTAAAATATGGTTACCACATCATACATCTTCAGAACTTTAAAATTTGCCAGTCAATAATTTTTGTGTTTACATTCAGGCATCAGTGTTAATAAGTAGCCCAGTGGTACAGCGCTCGCTCAATGTGCGGTCGGTGTGGGATCGATCCCTGACGGTGGGCCCATTGAGCTATTTTTCGTTCCAGCCAGTGCACCACGACTGGTATATCAAAGGCCGCGGTATGTACTACCCTGTCTGTGGGATGGTGCATACAAAAGATCCCTTGCTGCTAATCGAAAAGAGTAGCCCATGAAGTGGCAACTATGGGTTTCCTCTCTCTCATCTGTGTGGTTCTTAACCATATGTCTGATGCCATATAACCGTAAATAAAATGTGTTGAATGCATCGTTATTTCCTTTATTTTTCTATAGAAAGTCTTTGTAATTTGATACCATTTTTGTTGCGTTATGTGATTTAATAGTAAAATAATGTGAATTGTAATCATAATACGACATGGTTCGTAATCTGTTGCTTGCCAGGCTTGTATAGCATGGTAACCTGTACATATTTCGTTGCAAGTACATGTATGTATGTATGCTTGTGCAGTCGTGCTTACTAGTCAGATACAAGCGACATTCATAAACGTAGAAATTGAGATACATAGTAATTTATATTGTTTGTCTTTATCTTCAGTATATAAAGTTTTTTTATTTAAACTTGATTTATGTGACCCCAAGTGACATATTTGCTGTATATTCCTCCTGTCCCAAGTATGATCCCTGATTATATGAGGTAGGATTCGAGATACGACTCGTGATAGGACTCGTGATAGGCGTGTTGGAAACCCTAGTGGTTTATCAACACACTAAACTAGTTACCAAGTACCAAATGCTGTATATTTACTATTTGTTTATTTATTTTAAGTTTCAAACACATTTTTGTTGTGCTGAAAATAGAACAATAGAAAGTAGTTTTATTAGCATTTATTGCTGTAAACCTATTGCTCAATGCTGTACAGGGTTAGATCATCACAATGTTTTCAGGGTGTTAACAGGACTACCTGGCTTTCATTTCAGGTGGTCCATATTTTGTAATAATTTGAAGTTAAAAAACCGCTACGGTTTGTTATTTTGATAATTTAGTACTGGGTAAATCATCCACAAAACATCACATCTGTGCTAAATAAATTTTAAAATTCCAGGGGTCTGACGGACTACATGTTTGCAGCCTTTAGGTAGTCCTGTTACTTTTCAGGTAGTCTCAGACTACCGGACTACCGTTAAGATCTAACCCTGCTGTATTTTATTTGTAATACTCGCTAAATATTTTATAAACTGCTATTATCATATTATTGTTTTAATCGGTCTCAGTGTACTGGTATGTATTGTATCTCAATAAAATAAGCTCAAAGTATATAACACAAATGGTGTACCGTATTTTGCGGAGTATATAACGCACCCTTGTATAACCCGCACCCCTGTTTTTTACACATTTTTGAGGATCCATTCATATATAACATGCACCGTTTTATAAGCCGCGCCGTTTTATAAGCCGCAGATAATGATGCAGTCAGATATAAACAAAGGCCATGCAAACAAATGTAGGTCAAACACCGTAGTGTTAAAATGGATTATTTTTCAGTGAGATCTTTTAAAAGTAAAAAAAAAAACATGTGTAAGTTGATGGCAATAAAATAAATTATTTTCAGATATTTAAAAAAAAGAAGTAAAAAAAATGAAATCACCATACAGCTGGATACAAAAACGGAACAACCGTCTGTAAAAATCAGAATCATAATAATAAAAAAAATTAAATTGAAATATACAAAATGTTTCAATTTAAAAAATGTTTATGGATATGATGAAAATTATGATGTATTTTATACAGAGTATGCATATGTTAACATATTGGGGGCTTCTTTTAATGGATGTAGTTTTTAACAGAAAATTACCAAGGTTGTGGGTCATGGCAGACGTACAATACATGTCTTTAACAAAACATTTAATAAATTAAATTAACTTCATTAACTTATTTTACACACTTCATAATTCTCATAGCCTTATTTTTTGTGACATAATTTTTGTTTTGTCTATTTTTATATTTTTCAGTGACGAGGTAAACAAGTTGTTTTGTTTTGTTTTGTTTTGTCTTCATATTTTTCGTGTTCACAATATTTAGTTCTCTTTTGTGCTTGTTATGCTTCATTTATCTGTTGTTGAATTGAAATTCTTCGTTTATGTTTTCTCTATCCACCCCTAGATCTGGCACTCTGCCAAATTCGCCAATTGCGAATTTTAAAAACATTTACTTTGATTTGTCAAAATAATTTAATATAACAATTGTTATATTTTGTTTGAAAAATAAGTGGGTTTCTCTAATTTTTGAAGTTTAATAAATAACTTGGCGAAATTTACATTAATTTTTAAGTTTTAATAAATAACTTTGCAAAGTTTTCTGCTCGGCCAGAAGTAGCCCTGCTACTAACCCCCTCCTCTTCCCCCCCCCCTTCCCCCATCACAGGTAACTCAAATCTACTACACAGTATCATTGATTTTGTTTTGTGTGTGTGTGTGTGTGGACATCTTTCATGGAATGCCTCAGTGATTTCAAACTCATTAAGTTCAATTCACTGTGACTGTATTTGAGGTGGAAATTATTTACGTCACACGTACACAAATTTTACATGAAAAAGCCAGTTTGTATGATTATTATGAGTTACACATGTAGGTCACACATATTCAAGTTTTAATGTATAGGGCCTCTCAAAGAATTGAAAAATTGTCCAAACCATTTATAGATTACCCTGCTTTCTGCCAGAGGGTTACGAAAATGTAGAGTACATACCACAAAATCTTGGAAATTAATGGATATATTTTTATTAATCTGTTTACAATCATAGTAGAGAACAGCTGTTTCTAATTTTGTCAAAGCGGGCATTGCAATAAATAGAGAACGTTCGTTATCGGGATGTTACCACATGTAAGAAAAGTGTTTTGTTCTCGACAAAAAGGTTTTGTTTCTGAACGTAAACCAGGCAATGCATTGCGGACTTTAGTTTTTTAATCCAGATACCGACTCCAAACCCTGAGTGAGTGCTCCCCAAGGCTCAATGAGTAGGAGTAAACTACTTGCACCGACCAGTGATCCATAACTGGTTCAAAAAAGGCCATGGTTTGTGCTGTCCTGCCTGTGGGAAGTGCAAATAAAAAATTCCTTGCTGCTTATCATAAAAGAGTAGTCTATGTGGCGACAGCGGATTTCCTCTAAAACAAAAAGTGTGTCAGAATGACCATATGTTTGACGTCAATAGCCAACGATAAGATTAAAAAAATCAATGTGCTCTAATGCCGTCGTTAAATAAAACCAACTTTACTTTTT